>JAUEKZ010196631.1:0-11696 GCA_031471865.1 Melibe leonina | reverse complement strand
TACATATCCTTTTATATGCAAGGATAGTCTAGATAGACATCATTCAAGACAAACAGTATTACATTCAGACATACTTAATTAGAAACACTAAAACACCCAGTCTTACAATACATATCCTTTTATATGCAAGGATAGTCTAGATAGACATCATTCAAGACAAACAGTATTACATTCAGACATACTTAATTAGAAACACTAAAACACCCAGTCTTACAATACATATCCTTTTATATGCAAGGATAGTCTAGATAGACATCATTCAAGACAAACAGTATTACATTCAGACATACTTAATTAGAAACACTAAAACACCCAGTCTTACAATACATATCCTTTTGGGTGCAATGATAACAGTCTCAATACACACCTTTCAAACAAATGAATATGTTGACTTTAAAATGTTGCATTCATTATGCCTATATTACTTAGCAGACAAGAAAGTCTGTAAACCAGCATTCAATCACAATAAGGCATAAAAGGAGCTAAGTCAGCTGTAATAGCAAGATTTCAAAATAAACCATATATCAAATATACAAAGCACCATTTTATTGAAGCAATAGAATCTTCAAAATTGAAAAGACTGAAACAGATATGAAGCTTTGGAACATGAACAGTACAGATATGTTTGATGTCAACTTTCAAATCTTATTAAATTATGAGAAAAAAAATCCTTCACAAAAAGAGAAGAGTTTAAGCAAGATGTACGATCCTTTCAACATCATTAGTGAATTTCACATTTATTGGTGGTGATACTATTGGTCTTTCTTGATGTTACATTAATGGCAAATACAATAAAAATACAATAATGAATGTCATAAAATTGAATATTGGATTTTCAACTAATGGATCTGATGATATTATAGAAAAATGAACACATATTAACTTTTCATTTCAACTCTGTGAAGTTATTGCAGCTGTGGACATTAACAGGAACAGAACCATCGAAGCTGAAAAATTAAACTACAACTGACGGATATAAATCAAATTAGAACAACCAGCCCCCCCTCCCCCGCCCCCCTTTCCACAAACACAAACTGATAAAAATTCTTAATCATAATAACTTCAGCGGCTTTCGTTTCAGACGCCTTTTATCATATTGTTTTAGTGTAAAATAAAATATGACCAACTATTTCTAAATGGAGAATGGCACCCTAACAGTCATGTCACAGATGTGTCGCAGATGGTATAACGGTTTTGACACCAAACTTTTACAAGCAGGACAGCTTTAACCTTTTCACAGAGGGGTCTGATTCTCACCGAACAAAAAATGCAAAATCTGCCAGATTTTCTTGTTCTTATACCAGATAAATCTGATTTCAGCGGACTGACATCATCAAAAAGTCTAATTTCTGGCTTTTGTCATGTGCTAGCTCACTGAAATCTGATTTATCTGGTAAAAGAATACGTAAGTTTTGAAATTTTGCACGATCTGCTTGGTTAGAACCAGACCCCGCTGTGAAAGGGTTAAGTAAGAAAAGAAATAAACAGAACATAACAGACAAAATTTAAAAATCAATTAAAAAATAAATACATAAGAAGAAGAGAATATAAAAAACATACATAGATTTCTATCATTTTGCATACTCTGTTAACATGCATCCCGTGTAAATGACATAAACAACAATGTTTTAAAAGGAGGAAAAAATTGTGTGAAGACATTAGTAAGGCAATAGTCATGAAAGCGCATACATACATAAATTTAATTTACAGTCTATGATGAACACATTTTTTAAGGAAATTTCTAAAACCACAACCTCACCATTTTCTTACATAGCAAAACAGAGGGGTTGGTACAGACAATTTATGTATTTTTAAAAATAAAATATAAAGAGTTGCAACTACTAAGAGGTCCTCACTCGATATTATGTCAGAAGGAAAGACATACACCATGGTGTTTTTATACTGAAAAGCAAAAGCTTATTTTGATGATAACTTGAACTACACAACAAATTATAGATAAATGTACTGTCTCATTGAGCACATGCTCATTAACCACACATAATACTGCTTTACAATGGATTTCTGATACACTTTTCTTCCTTTGGATATTTCTTGACAGCCTACACAAAGGTTTTCATGGCAGATTTTCAAAAACACTCTCAGGTCAATTTTACATTTTTCCTTTTTCAAAACTCCAGGAGTTGGTAGGAGTTGGTTAGAGACGGTGGGGCAGAACTTGCCAGCTAACAGTTAACCATCCCTCTAAGGACCAGAAAAAATATTTAATCGCTACGAACGTGATTTTGGGAAGATTGTGACAAACTGTTTTGTAAAAAAAAAAACGAACAAAAAAAATAATTAAAAAACATGGAGCAATAACCAAAATGCAAGGGTTTGATACTACGAATAATCCCCTTGAACAGACAAAAGTTACTTAAATTTCCATTAATAAATTTCATAATAGTTGATCTCTTAAATGCTTTTACTGAAAGCCTCTCTCTTGAATTCAATAAATAAACAAAGTTGGTAACAGTCAATATCTTAAATGCTCTTACTGAAAGCCTCTCTCTTGAATTCAATAAATAAACAAAGTTCGTAACAGTCAATATCTTAAATGCTCTTACTGAAAGCCTGTCTTTTTGTTAAAGCTATCAATTACATCACAAGACCAAATCATTTCATCATGTGACGCTAGTGTTGAAGGTGACGAGTGCAGCACACTAGACACTACATCATTGTGAAACATCATTTATTCAAAGTCACTGCATTCACAACATGGTTCAAGCACAGTGAACTTTTAAATCTAGCAGACACCCCAAAACTTTATTTTATTTCCAAATATAAATTTTGAAAAAAGTTTTTTTTTAAATATATCTATAAGAAAAAAAAAAAATGAAAGTTTTTTTTTCCAATATGAAGCTACTGGCTATTTGATGCCAATCAAAAATAATAATAATCATATGTATCATAACCTACGATTAAAAGAGAAAAAAATCCTGACCATTACACTGACAATATGACACAAGTTATTAATAGAGATTCAATTTGCGTTTGACATCATTTCGTTTCCATTCCGCCATACGATAGAATCGGTCTCTGGGCATTTTGAATAATTCCTCAAAGTCCTCATTTGGTAAATGAATCTGTGATCAAAGGCAGAGACGAGAAAAAAGATTTAATGTAACACAAAAAAAAATGAGAAAGTTTTACATATCATAATAAACACCCCACTGAAAACTGTTCACAAAGATTAACCATATTGTTTTCTAAAAGTAAGAAAGTGGGAATTTTTTTTCACTAACATCTAATAATGATCTAATAGTGCAAAAATGTTAAAGAACAGAAATAGGCCTTACCTCCAAATGGTTAATATCCACGTCTTTTGGGAGATCAAAGTTGGTTATCTTTAGCCTCTCATAGTCATAAATCTGAAGAAAAAGTACAAACAGAAAACAATATAAAACGGAAAGTTTGAAAAACAATAGTACAAATTCCTCTAAGAAATTTTTCCTAAGGCGTTGCACAATCGCCGCGGCCGCGGCCTGCCAGTCGGACCCCGGGCCAATTATGATTAACTTTAGAATTTAACTTCCTAATTTAAGGTTTCTTAACTTTGGGAGGCGGGGACGAAATTTGACCCTTTTACTGCTAAGGTCATTTCTCAAACTACTCGTACGATACAACAAAACCAGCAAGATTCATACGTTCTTATAGCAAATAAATCAGATTACAGTGAACAGACATAATAGGCCAAAAGCCTGAATTCTTATCTATCTGCTATAAGAACATGGGAGTTTTCAAGATTTTGATTTTTTCAGTTTAGTTAGAATCAGACCCTACTGTGAAATGGTTAAGGATAGCAATTAGATTTTTATTATTCAAATACCAATAGAAATCTTGCGATTATTTTAAAATAAGCCCATTAATTAGGTAAACATAAAGAAAATATCAGCATGCTAGGCATGGCATTAAACTTGATAACGGAGATGTCGTGGTGGAAGGGTAAAACTTGCTGTCTTTGCTGCAAAAATAAGCATTTCCCAGACTCTTACTGTTTTTTCGCGGTGCTCGATAGTTAAAGTTTGTTGTGTTGTTTTTTTTTCTTTGGCAACGAAATCCTGGGTGACATGCACTAGTATAGACAAGAAAAAGGGCCATTCACTTATAAGGATTTGACTTTATAGATAGATGTAATAAAAGAAGATTATTTTTTTTTACCGGTGGTTCAATTTCTGCATGCCACGAACTCTTCTGTAATTGCAGGAGAGGAATGCTGGGACCTTCATAGGCAGCAAAGGACGTATCGTGCCGCTGTGACATTGAAGACAAGAAAAAATGATTCTTCTAGTTGTATTAATTATCAAATAATAATCAGTCAATAAGCCTGTTGATAAAAAAATAAATAACAGTAGAGGTGTACAGGCAAATTCAGACAAGGACAGTAAAGAAAATTCTAACGTTTCGGCCCAAATGGCCTTCTCCATTGCCCTGAAAGAATAGGTTTCTCTATCTTAAACAATAAAATTTATACTTAGCCCAAGCAAAATATCCCACAAAATGATGTAATGCCATTAGTTGACTTAAAGAGAATATTTTTTGTAATTTTTCACACAAAAATTTATAAGGGGTCTCTAAAAATAGAAAAAATCTAAAATTCTTATTAGAAAAAGTAATGACAAAAAAAAATATACTTCAATGTGAATTGAAGATTTAAATAGTTAAACATCTTAACCCTTTCAAAGCTATTGTTACTAAATAGTTCAACATTTTAACCCTTTCAAAGCTATTGTTACTAAATAGTTCAACATTTTAACCCTTTCAAAGCTAAGGTTACTTCTAATCAAACAAACTAGATATAAAAATCTTCAAGATTTGGCTATTCTTATTCCAGATAAATCAGATTTAAGGGAACTGGCATATATTCTGATTCATCAGGTATATAAACACATTCAGTTTGCATATTTCAGCTCAGTAAGAATCAGAGCCTGCTGTGAAAGGATTAATCATTTTTTTTCTTATTCAATGACTGTTCATGTAAATCAATTCTACGATAGATACCCTTGAGCTGCTGTCTCCAGTCAAAGTAGACGAGGACAAATCTGGGAGGAAAAATAAAAATAACAGTATGGAAATATATTTTAGCCTTGGATATAGTATAACAGAATCTTATATGAGGCAACAAATTCAATTATCCATGTATTATCTTTGTTGCAAATGTACAGCCTAAGCCAAAAATGGATGTTGTATAATAAAATCTTATACCAGGCAACGTATTCAATTATGTACGTATTATCTTTGCTGCAAGTGTACAGCCTAAGCCAATAAAGCAAAACGATGCTACTCGTTGCAACATTTATTACATGTTAAGAGCAGGCAGATAGATCAAAGATTGTTTTGGGTGTCCACAGATATTTGTAAAGAATAGTCTCATGCTCGCTGCAGTTACACTAAATTTGATACCTAGTTTCTTGGGCTTTTCTTTGTTTCCCTTTGCCTTTTTGTTTACATCTAATGATTATCTAAAATTGTCATAGTTTGCTTCAATTTTGCATTCTACAGTTCATGTACGAGCCACTAATGAGGAGTAGCAGACTCAAACACATAATTTGTTAAAAACAGCAGATTTTGGGCTCACATTAAGAATTAGAATTTATGAAAGTCAAAATACAACCAAATCAACCTACTTGTATTTGGTCTGTCATCGGATTCATCAAACTCAAAAAACCTCTGGAAAAAAAGAGAGAAAAAAATTGGATGAAGATTTAACCAATTTTCAAATGTATGAGTTAATTTTCAACAAGTACTACTACAGCTTTTACATTGCAAGAAGCATAAAAAAATTCATAAAAAACAAGCTGTCAACTACTATCATTATAAAATTGAGGAATTCTTTGGAGTTTTTCAACTACTTTAGTGGGGAAAAAAAATGGATCAACATAAAAGTTTATTTTTGAGACTATTAAGGAAATGGATTAAACACACAAAAAAAACTTTTTAATTGAAAACATTTCCCCGCTGTTATAACTTTTTAAAATTTTTTTTAAATTTTTTTTTTGATAGAAAGGATTCACAGTTTGCAAATTAATTAGGCATATGCCTAAAGACTCTGCTGTGACAGTGACAGAGTTACACTTACAAAATCATCCCTTGCTCCGTAGGCTCCAGCCAGAGGTAGAGTGGCAGCCCGAGGCGTGTAGGACGGGCCGTACCCAGGCTTGGCAGCTAGATAGGATTAAAGACACAAAGATGGTGCATGAATATGATGAACATTAAGTTTAATGACTGATGAAAGATAAAATGTAAAAGTAAAAAAAAAAGTAAAGACTTATATAGCACTGATATCCATGAATTGTGCTCATCACGCTTCACACTAATTAATTCCCCCGGCCAACAGCGAACATTCAAACAGATAAGACCAGACAATTATAATTTGTTTGTGGGACATGGACACTACTGCTGTATGGAAGGCTAGCTACCCATTTTGCTGCTGGGTCAGCAGTGGGGTTTTCCAGTCCCGAAAAAAAAATCTGCCCATCAGAGAGATCAAACCTAGGACATTCTGCTCAATAGTCTGATGCTCTGCCTATTGAGCATGCAACTTAATTCACACACATACTGTAAACGGAAGTGCCGAGATAGGACAAACATTGCACAATGGACATAAAAAAAAATAAGTGAAAGGCTTGGCAGCTGGATAAAAAATACAAGACATAGTTCGAGACAATTATGTTATGATATGACTAATGAAAAGAAACTATGCATTGGAGTTAAAACAATGTATAAAGAAGAATTCATGTCATTCATAATATCTACTTCAAACGCATTCCACTGTCAGATGTTAAGAGAGCAACAGCATAAGAAAGAAATATGTGATTCATCACCACTGTTAGATACACAAGGTACAGTCGGTAGAGTTGGGTTACCACTTCAATAAGAGTAAATCCAGTAGCTTTCAAAGTTTTTTTGTTTTTTAGTTTGCCATTTTATATTGAAAAGAGCAAAATCAAATTTAAAAAAAAAGGTCTTGGTCTTTTAAGACCCTGCGAGTAACCCAGTTTATCTATCATATCATCATCATATCATATTTACAGAGCATATAGGCTGGAAGCCTTTAAAAGCCCTGGAGAAAGGGTCACTTTTTACAAATAGAAATATTACAAATTCAAACAAAATGGAATAGATATTCCATGAACGTTATGCAAATAGAACAAAAAGTATTGAGATTGAAACAAGAATCCGCAGGTTCAAAATGGTTAGTCATAAACGTAATGCACATTTCCTCCAATTTTTTTTTACCAATCGTAACCTTAAAATTGTGGACAGAGGGTGCATTTTTCGATTCGTATTGTAAATTGGTCCATGTTTTTAAAGTACAGTAGTCTGTTGATGAAAAATGCCAGATAGTTGGTAGACCAGAGGCACTTTTTTGAGACAGACACCTTTGTAGTTCTAAGATGTACCTTGTGTCCCGAACCGTGGTGACGAGTCACATATGCCATCTCATTGGTGGTATAAAAACATTCATCTCTTCAAAAATCATCAAGTGGTATCAAATCATTAATAATTATAATAATAATTTTAAAAATATCATTAATGCATTTATACAGAGCATAACCGTAAAGATTATTTAATGCTCTTTGGTGTGTGTTTCACAACAGAATCTACAGGGCTTTACACACTTTGACATAAGTTTTACATTCTTTATTCCCATTAACTATTGACCTCTATACAGAGCATAAGCATAAAAATAATTTAATGGTCTTTGGTGTGTGTTTCACAACAGAATCTACAGGGCTTCACACACTTTGACATAAGTTTTACATTCTTTATTCCCATTAAATATTGACCTCTATACAGAGCATAAGCATAAAAATAATTTAATGGTCTTTAGCGTGTGTTCCATAATAGAATCTACAGGACTTCAGATACCCTGATAGAAGTTTTACATAATTCCTTATTCCTTTAAAATTTGACCTGAAGTACAGTGTGAATTTTGGAATTTTCTCTCGTGTTTGTTTCTGTAATAATCAATCATGATAATGAGAAAAACAATCCAAAAGAAATAAAAAGCAATCTTATAACAAAACCAAATCATCAACCTTAAAACAGTCAACCAAAAAAAGAAAAAAAAAGTTTTTTGTATTTTGAATCAAATTGAAACTGGATTTCTGCAGAAAAGAAACCAACTGTAATTTCCTCTAAGTAAACAAACAACTTTTTTACCACACAGAAGAATGGGATAGGAAAGGAGCAGCTTTACAATCTGTGTTAGTCATACAGTTGTGGACGCTGCTGGTTGATGAGAGTAGTTTCACAATACAAAAAAAAGAACTTGTGCAATTTCTTTGGGTTTCTTTCCCTTTCCTTCTGTCTAATATCAAGTAACTGATAAATGCTTTACACAGAATGGAGTTGCGGGCAGGAATAATGTTTATCAATTTACCTAAGCCTATCCTCTTCAGATGCACATTTTATACCTACCTCAAAAAAAATTTGCTTTATCACAGGTACGTTTTCTCTCGTGTTTCAGCCTTCAACATTAATTAAGCCTCAGCTCAAGGTGTTAAGCTTTATATTTATACGGTTGCAAAAAGACTCTTAAAAGATCAACAAGGACGCTTAACTTAATTTGAACAAGTCTCAATTTGAACTTTTCTTCTTAAAATCATATTGAAACGACCTCACAATTTTTTTGCAGAAACTTAAAAACCATAATTAAAAAATTACAATTCATGAAGCCCACTATACAAATATAGCACACTAATTTGTGTCTCAAATTGTTAGTTAATTTCTAAGGCAAGTTTTTCTAAAGCCTACAAATTTTCACTAAGAATATAAAGATCCTTGTTCTCACAGTATTGAAACACTCTTGAAACATCGCGTACCACAAGGCTACATAAGAATGCTGACATGAAGAATGCGACTCGTCTGATAATGAAATGACATTTAAAACTCACTTGGAAGATTAGCGAGAGTGGAAGCAGATCTGTAGGTCCTGATGTCGTTGTCGTCCCATGCATAGCGTGGTCTGTCCAAGAACCTGGAGGGAGCTGCAAGTATATGACATTGATAAGCTAATTATCAGTGACGATAACACAAAAAGACCAAAAAGGAGGAAAACAGCCAGATTTATAGAGGCAAAGAGGAAAAACAAAAGCACCAAATAAGAGGTAAAGAGGAGAAAACATTATCAAAAAGGAGAAATTCCTCCTTTTAAAGGAAAATCATCATCATTGAATTATAAGGTGAAATTTCTTTTTAAACCATAAAAAAGCAATGCTTTGTACCCAAAAACATATACATATATCAAAAACAATGCATACAAAGGATACCACCTCTTTTTAAGATAAAACACATTAGAACATTTAAAAAAAAAGAAAATATCAAGCATTTGAAAAAAAAAAAAAAAAAAAAAGAAATCCTTACAGGCAAACATAGGGGACTGGAAACGAGTTCTGTAGCGAGGTTCAAACTTAGCACTTGGGGCTCGGGAGGCTTTCCAAGGGTCGAGGGGTTGATACGGCTTGGCCTTCAGGCCTTCCAGCTCACGGTAGATCACCTGACCGATGCCACTCTCGTCCTTGATCTTGGAGATTTCCTTCAATTCTCTCTGGATTCGGGGATCCTCTCTCACTTCCTCTTCATCATCGTCATCAAATTCTTTTTCTCCCCTACTTCGCCTTCTTTGCCTCACTGCCAAAAAAAAAAAAAAAGAAATAGAAAAAAAAGACAATTTATTAAAATAATTTTGATTAAAAAAAATCGTTAATTAAATTTTCTTTTATACTCAAAAGAGATTCTTCAGTGTAAAAATGATAGTTAGAAAACAAAATAAAGAAAGCCCAAATTTAAACAAATTATAATAATTCAACCAGTGTGTAAAGTCAAATGACTAAAGGCCATAACGAAATTCATTGTTTTATCTGTTATTCAGTATGTTATATATTTTTTATTCTTTTAATCTAATCATTTAGGTTTACGATTTATTTCTGCATATTCATTTTATTGTTTCCTGTCCTATGGCGCATCCCTATGTCTCTATGTAACATTGTAAAATAATTTGAGGGATCAATAAAGTTATCTTATCTTATCTTAAAATACTTTACACACAAAATCATGTCAGAACAGACAAAACTAGTTACCAATATACAAGGACGGTTCAAAGCATAATATAATAAACTCTGCAAGGAAAATGATCAAAACAAAAATAACTGTATTGATATTATTATTATAATTAATGAAAAAAAGCAAAATATTATCTTTATTTAAAACTTACAAATCTCTGGCAAAATAGCAGCTGGAGAGGCAGGTCCTGGCCAATCATCTCGTTCAATCTTATCTGGCTCGTTGGGTTGTTTCGGCTTAGCACTAGGGTACATGCTCATGCGTACAGCCTCCTGGTTGCGTAGATAGGCGGGGGAAGAGCTACGCCTTACTTTCACCACTCTGGTCACCGATGCTGAAATTGGCAAGGATTCATTGTATCACTATTTACTAGTTGAAAACGATGGTCAAGAAAACTTCATATTCATAAAGAGGAAATAAGAAATATGTTTATGAAGGTAACAAGTGAGAAACGATCAGAGTCACATTTTGCTAATTTATGAGCTTTTGCCTTAAATGGGTTATTTATATCCAATACTTTCCTCCCTCCAAATATTATCTCTAAAAAGTCATTTTTAGTTTTAAAAAGCTACTACAATGGAAGAGTGAGTGTTTGGAAATCTAAAAAAGGTTGGCTTTCTCAAAACCAGAAAAGTGTGACTTTGATCGTTCTTCATCTGTAGCCTTCATATATTAGCATAATGATGGTGTAGGGCACAAACAGGCCATGTCATTTTTAAACACGTTGATATCACAAAAGGACAATATGTATATATGTGCCAAGACAAAATTCTCTATTGCAAAAAGTATAAATATTTTCCCTCCTTTGAAATTAGTATTTTCTAACAAAGCCATTACCTGTGAATGAAATTAGCAACTTAAACTAATTTAATAAAGTAAAGATTAAAATAAAATTTTCTAAGTCATCAACAGGCAAGACGAAGATAATTCTTGAATTTCAAAACAGGGAGAAAAAGAATACGGAACTTACTGAGAGCTGACATTCCAGTGCCTGAAAAAAAAGAAAAATGGAAAAAAGTCATTACAAAATACTCCCATTTGAAAAGTTTCTGCGAAGAATCTTTTATTTTTGTAAATTTAAAAAAAAAATGCATAATCAAGTTAAAATATCATTGCAGGAAATTTAGTAACAAGCAGCAACTTTAAAAAGCCGAATGGTCTGAGATCAAATCCTTTGCAATATTTACACAAATGACTGTCCATCATTTAACCCTCTGCCTTTACTTTATATCATGTAAAAAACGTCTCTACAAAATATTTCCTTGGTTGGATGAAATAAACTTAAATTACATTATTGAATATTGGAAAGTGAAAAACGGGTATGACAAAGACAACGACAAACCTTTCTTTTTGATAAAAGTGGGTGGTTCCTTGGCGTAAGTGAAGTTTGCTGTGGGAAGGGGGAGATAAAAGAGAGAGAGAGATCTGATAATACCTTAAAATTTTAACCCTTTTCATGCTATGGTTATTTCATAAGCTGCTTATTAGATATCAAAATTTACAAGGTTGTTTTGTTCTTATTCCAAATAAATAATTGTTCACCATCATGCATTGTTTCCATCTTCAATTCGTTTGTGGAATGACTTGCCCCCAGAAGCAGCAGAGATTGGGTCTCCGGAGACTTTTAAGAA
>JAUEKZ010196620.1:0-11696 GCA_031471865.1 Melibe leonina | reverse complement strand
TATACGATAGGTGACAAGTGCTGTGACGTTCACTCTAGATCACACTTGTTACAAAGTCGAGGTCTTCGCACTCTGCAGAGTTCTGTCGTAGTGCGATGTGGCTTGATGGAGAAGGTGCGTATCATCAGTAGCAGCAACAGTAGTGTCGATATTCGTCGTTGTTGTTGTTGACTAATAATAATAATAATAATAATAATTCATTTATATAGCGCTGTCGCCTTCCACTCGAAAAGTGCTCAGGGGCGCTTTGTCAGCGAGCAGTTTGCACTTGGCAGCGCATTGCATGTCTCCTTCAAGAAATTACAGGTCCTCTTCATCTGTCTGTTGTTGTGGGTAGCAGCGTGAGACGTAAGGCTGCCAATGAAGGACAGTAGAGTAGAAGGTGCTGGACAGTCTCCTCGTGGTGGCTACAGTGGCTGAAGTAGGGTTCACACATAGAGTTCATTTTATTGATGTGCTGGTTTGCAGGTCTATGTGCCCAAAATCATGTGGTGCCTCTGCGACAAATTATAAAGGCGTTATATTGATTAATTAGCTTTATTCAGCCTTCTCCTGCCTTCAATCTCTTTCTCATCATGATTATCATCATCCTCATCATCATCGTCGTCTTCATCATCGTCATCATAATCACCATCATCGTCATCATCGTCATTATAATCACCATCATCGTCGTCATCGTCATCATAATTTTCATCATTATCGTCGAAACCTGCAAACAACCTGTAGACAAAAAAAAAGGGAAAAAACCCATTTGACGTCATCATCACAAAATGTTTTCATTTTGCCATCAAGAACAAGTTAAATCATTACTAACCTTCCCACCCATCCCCCCTCCCTTCTAAGTGAGAATATTACACACATTTCTGTGTGTTGGCATTGTCGTGAGTGTTTTGCCTGCCTTAACGCATTCAGCCCGTTGTCTAAGAAACACATTTAACCACTGCAATAAATGAGTGTGTCCTGTAAGAAGATGCTTCACAGAACCATTGCTTTAGGACACAATACTCACCTAAAATTAAAAAAAATAAATTAAACAATAAAACAAACAAAGACAAAAAAAACAAAAAACCCTCCAAATTTGATTACGAAGTGACTATTCGTACTTCAATCTTCACAGTTACATAAAATAGAATTTCGAAATTTTACACAAATAGGACTGGGTTTTTTTTAATACACATGTGCAAAGGGCCATACATTTACTTGCTTACATAACATTTGGTGGAAAAATCAAATGAGCAATGATTATTGTGTCATGATATCGTTGATTTGTTTACAATGACACCACGTCCGCCATTTTGAATTCCTTCGTCACACACAGGATAAACATTCTCCAACAAACTTGATTGTTTACTTGTTTAAATGTAAAAAAATACTGAAACTAATGTTTTGTAATATATTGCACCCCTAAATAATAGTGACAATGCAGAATTGGCTCATAATAGCAGTGAAAGTGATTCTCCTGAGCCCATTGAGTACGGCGAGCGTCAAGGCTCTTGGCGTATGTACGGCTAGGCCTTGCCATAATTTATAATACCGGTCACCAATGGGTGGTGTAAGTGTATGTATAATCACTGAGGCAGATGTTATATTATAAGCCATCAACGCAACGAAATACATTTCAAACATACCTTTGATTGTGCATGAGTTTTGGTAACACTCAATTTCAAATATGACAGTATCAATCAAATTAATTCTCAGCATGAAAAAACATCTACTCGACTCTCAGGTAATATATTCAAACAGCATACCTGCACACACTTTATTGTTCCTTCACTGAAATCAAACATCCCAACAATATCCTCTCCAAGTTTATACGCTTGCTTGAAAAGAAGAAATCTTGCTACTTTTCCTCTTGCATTTGTGATGTTGTAAGAATCTAACAAAAGGACAAACACACTTTTAGAAAATGTTAGAGCACATGGTGGCAATGAACAAAGTTACAAAGAGGTATCTGAATTGTTGCTAAATAAGATATAGGATAATGGGCAGTGCAATAAGACACAAAGCAAAAGTTTGCTGAAAAATAGGGAAGTATGAATGTCACATTAGGAGGATTCAAACCAGTCTAGGCACTCAGTGAATGGTTCCTAGGGCAAGACAACGTCCATATTTACCTGGCCATCCTAAATGACAACCCGATTGTTGAACAAATCATGCATGATTATGCGCTACCTCTCAGGGCCTTATCTACTCAGCCAAGCAGTAAGCAAAGATTTGAATCCTATTGAAAACTTGTGGGGTGTCATGATAAGGAAACTAAATGATAGTGCATGATGCTTAGCTCTTGATATTACAGTAATCCACCTGATTATGTGGGAACACTTACTTCTTACTCAATCTATGAAAAAAGAGAGTAGCAGCTCTGCAAGCCACAAATTGTTGTTACAGAATATACTTATTATATTCTCTTTGATTATTGATTTCTGTGAGTAATAAAGTTGCATACAATTCTTTGTTGCAAGGTCTAGATAAAGTGGTCGCATTTTTATTTTGCTTAATCTGTATGCTGATGTGTTAATAAATATCACTATACTTCCATTAAAAGACAATTTTTAAATTGTAAATTGATATCACCAGTTGGTTTTAAGAATATTGGAAACTGAACTTTCTTTCACTTGCCTGTAAAAGGCAAAATTTTTCCAAAACAAATTCCAATGGAGCAAGATGAAAATCATCAGAGTAAAAAGAGAGTAAAACAACCCCAAAAAAAGAAACAAATCTAAACACAAAAATATGGTATTTGGTGTTTATTGAGTTTGTTATTATTGCAAATTGTGTTTAAAAAAACTGCATCCCTCCCTATCCAAACACACAAAGAAATAACAAAGATACATACGCGGTGCTTTTCTTGCAGTGACAGTAGAGATCACTTGAAGGGCAACATCCAAAACAGAGTTTTCTTTTCGCTGGTTGTGCAAAAATGGGTTGCTTGGGGCAATTTCCTCCTGCTCATTGTAAACACTGATATCATTCAAACCTTAATCAGGAAATGAAAATTGTTTTGAATCAGAGAGAATTGAAAGAATTTGCTGAACATCAAGCACCCCTCTTTCATTGAAAATAAAAGTTACAGCTTTACTTTGTGGTCAAATCTATATTTGGATCCTATAAAACTCATATTCTTGGAAATTTCAAGAAATTTAAACTTCCTCAATTTTGAAGCTAGAGAGTCTTCAATTGCCTTCAAAGGAAAATGTGCACTATAAATAAACCTTTTTATTATTAATATTAAGTCTTAGGAAAAAGTTGACAAATGATATATGTGTAAATGCTTCTCTTGATATGTTTAAGATCATTTTAAAATGGAGAAAAGGCCAGAATGTTTTGGTAGTAAAGGCTTTTTCGCTAAGGATAAAAAAAAAAGATACCAGAAAATTTGCGTGTCAATACAATTGAGTATGCATGTTGGAATCAGCAAATTCAAAGTACATATTGAGGAAAATTGTTTGGAAATTATTAATTTTATTCACTCGGTTCTCTTTCCATCTTTTTTTTTTTTTTCAAAAATATCTTTTAAAGTTTGATTCTACCTATCATGTGTGTTCAACAAAATAACGTAATTTTATGCCAGTGCAAAAATAAGGCAGTGTCATGGAACACAATGTAGGCCAAAACCGTGGTTTGCATCTATTAGCATCATTCCTGAGCAGTGAGTAGAAGATGCAGCTAACCATTCATAGAATGCACATTTTCTTGTTTACACGTCACAACGGATAATCCAAAATGCTCGTTTTTTTTAAAGAAGCTTCATCATTTCTCTCTCTCTCTGTTTGTGTGTGTGTGCATGTGTCTAATATGACATTTGCTACATGTAGCAGGAAAACAACAGAAAGTTAGAAACCGCAGTGATTCGGACAGAAAAATATGGTTAGACTATTAAGATGACAGCTTTCAAGTTCCAAGTCTAACGCCTCTTTTAACTAGAGCCATATCAGTATCAGTGACGATCTTATTTATTCAGACTGGTGAATATGGTTCTACACCTGGACAGCAGCTACTAAGTAAAGTATAAAGTGCTGATTTTAACGTTTCAAGTAGCGGCTGGGATTCGAACCCCGCCAACCTCCCAATTCCAAAGCAAACGCTATCTCTAATATGTCAACGGTGTTGAGATGATCTGCATAATTATGAGCACTAGCTTACAACAGCATAGCGCTGCACACACATCCCTTCTCTTTACTATTTCAAAGGCACACGCTCTTCCCATTGAACCAGCGGCGCCGGTCAGTGGGGTTGATCTCTAACGAACACCATCACACACGAGAGCAAACACGCACATGCCCTACCTACCTACCCTCACCGGAATCCACTCATCTCCCGTCATGACCTGTCAAAAAAATCCTTTGATCTATATCAGGATATGTCACAATTAAACACACACTTACACACACACTCTCTCTCTCAATGCAAGACAGTACACTAAATGAACAAGGGAGAAGGGGGAGGGGGTTGAGAGAAGGGGATGCCAGGGCGCCTCATCCGTTGGCATAGGTAACGACTGGGGCTAGCTGTATAAGGGTCTCGCTATCAAGTGGTTTTAAGTGTTCTTACTAATGCTTGATGTGTTGAGTGTGTTTAAAATTTGTGGCCAGTGCCTGCTGGTCCAAGTCACATTGATCCAAAAAAATACTTCGGTTGGGGATTTAAAATCTTTTCGGATTAAGGGTTGTTTTTGGATTAAACCATAGTGAAATTTTGGATTAAACCCTATATATTTTAGAGAAAAAATTTGGGGATATGAAATCATTTTGGATTACATTAGTTTCAGACTAAGCATTTTCCGATTATCCGTTGTGACATGTATTTAATTCTCAACCCTGAGAAATAAAGTGGTCTACAATAGAACTATTGTGAGAAATAAATGATGCACGAAATAAAATCCCAAAAACCAAACTTACCATAGAGAATCAAAACTCGAAATGGAACTCTCAGTAGCTTGGTGGACTTTTCAAGCCTCTGAGTGCCTACAATAACCTTGTATGAATATTTGACAGCCTGACCACGAAATGATGGGGGAGCATCTGTAGGTATCACTTCTTCATAAACATCTGCAGAGAACATCATTAAAAGAAAATATAAATCAGCTACAAATCAAGACACTCTCTTGACTTTTTTTTTATGAAGCAGTAACGTTTACTAAAAGATTTTGCAGTCAGCCTTGGAGAAAAACTTGGAATAAATGAAAAAGCAAATACATTTTTAGTCTTGTTCCTTTGAATGAGCCACACATTTTCTTTTGCCTTAAAACTCAATGAGAAGTTGCAACATGTGGCATTACTTTTTGGGGTTTGTTTTTAGATTAAAAAAATTATCTTTTAACCTCACTGTCAGTCAGCAACAGTTTTTTTTTAAAAAGCAAACAACAGTAAGAGAGACAGATAATGTTGGTAGAAAAGAACAGTTCTATAAAAAGAGCATTTTGTCTGTGGTGGATATTATGTATTGGTAGATACTTACAGCTTTTGGAGGATCCTGGGTCAAGTTTTAGATCACAAAACAGAATTTTTGGACGAGTACAGAGAACAGTGAGGCCTCTTTCTCCTGAGAAGTATTGTAAAAGAATTTGAACAAATAACTCTCTGGTGTAAAAAGTATTTTCAATTTTTCTCTTCATAACAGCCTTGACGCAACAATGATCAATGCAATAAACAAAGAGGAATTGAACAGTTAATATTTTTTTTAAGTAATAGAAGGTTTTCATTGAAAACATCCTACATTCTCTGTTCAAGTGGACTGAGAATAACCATCTTTGTAAAATGATAATCAAGTTTAGGAACACAATGTGGCATTTTACAGATAGTTTGCAAAACCATTAACGTCTAACTGAAATATATTTTCATTACAGCCCTTTTGCAAGGTCTGTTTATCAAGTCATATTGGAGATAACATGCCAGAGGTTCTGATTTTGAATTAAAACTTCAAATGTGTGAGAATAGGTGGATAAAAACCAACAAAAGGTAAAAAGTTGGTCAAAAAACATAATAACTTATTAAGGAAATGTTAACAATTATTCAATACCATATACAGTGCTGCACGCATTCGTTGAACTTGCTAGTGCAACAGAAATCGTTCGAGGGATCCGTGTTTGTGAGAACACGTGAAAGTACTAGACAATAAGGGGAAACAACCCATATATGTAGGCTATTATACACAGTTGTAGAAATACCTTTTTCTTAGTTTCGAGAGTGAGAACAGTCAGTTTTCTTTTCTCTGCCATTTTCCCGCCGTGCAAGCAATGCGTCGACTGGGAGACTGAATAGGGATTTATGAATGAATCAACACCTACACTGCACGTTGATGTAATGTGACTTCGCAGGTTAACGTCTACACAGCATGTAATAGTCGCTGGCTAGGCCTTTATGAGACCACAAGGAACACATGCAGCATTGTATAGTGTCTTACCCTACAATGACAAGCTCACGAACTAATTAAACTAATTTTTAGCACAAACCTTTATTGGGAACAAAAGATGTATCACAGCCATTGGTTGATGCTTCCTCTGTAGATAAAGCAGATATGCGAGGGAGCTGAACTCTAGATTCACTCACTGTACACTGGCAGATGATCTGGACACTCGACCAGGCCAATATTTCTGTACTTGGCTGAGCCCTTAAAAAAAAAGAATCACAAACTTTTAATTCAAAAATAAATAAACACATGATACAAATACATTCTGAAATTTAAAAATTCGAGGCTTAGAACTCTTTGTACAATACAGTCTAACACATTTTTCCTTGCCCATTTATTCCTTACAATAACAGATGGCTCTACCTAAACCAAATGTCTCTCATTTTCCTTGTTCACATTGCCTCATTCATTGTCATTGAAGATATGAGGGTGCTTTCTCACTCAAGACAATGTGAGCTGTGATGCTAATAGGTTGTTTGCGTGGTAAAGGGAAACAACTCAGATGTTACCAAAGTAAAGGGAGGTAACTTTTCAAAAAGGCATGCATCTCCCGAGGACTGCATTTAACCAGATACTACTGGAGTATTCACTGCACTGACAAATGTTAAGCAGCTAAAAAGCTTGTGGTGATGACTTAACCAGGCAAATGAT
This sequence comes from Melibe leonina, assembly GCA_031471865.1. Classification (NCBI taxonomy): domain Eukaryota; kingdom Metazoa; phylum Mollusca; class Gastropoda; order Nudibranchia; family Dendronotidae; genus Melibe; species Melibe leonina. The sequence goes on along the minus strand of JAUEKZ010196620.1, from coordinate 4,637 downwards.
GCCATTTTCCTAATAACTTGTCTCCATCATTACAAAATGTTCCTAACCAGTGGCTTGCATTGATTCATCTATGTCTATTATTTTATTCTCTAGAGATATAGATAATAAAATGCATAGAGAGCCTATGCTGCCTAGGGACATGCACTATATTTGAAATTTATTTCACGATATATAAGTTAACATATCTCTTTGCATCAGTTATTATTAAGATTTGAATAGTTCAATCATAAAATTAACTGCAACACAAATAAAATTTTATCTTCAACTGTCATCCAAAATGACAGAAAGGTGGGGAGCAAGCACTGGGAATCACAAGAAATGAGACAAACTTGAGATAGTATGCAGTTCAAAAACAAGACAAAGCCAATGAAAGCAGAAAAATGGAGAAACAGAAAAATTGACCAGAGTGGGGTTCAAACCCGGGTCCAGGTGATGGGTGCCGTAGCTGGGTCCTGGGTTCGAACCCCACTCTGGTCAATTGTTCTGTTTTTTCTGTTTCTCCATTTTTCTGCTTTCATTCGCTTTGTCTCATTTCTGCACTGCATACTATCTCAAGTTCGTCTCATTTCTTGTCATCCAAAAGAAAAGTATAGATATTCATAAATATTACCCTTCATCTTTAGCATTTGAAATGTTTGAAAAAGTAATTTGACACTGAAGTGTCTCTCCTGCTAAGAACACAGGGCCACGTGGCAAATAGGCAACAACTTCCAGCATTGTGTCAATCAATAGACATCACCTAAAGGGAAAGAGACCAAAAAAAACCACTTTATAACTCATGTGTTAACTTAAAACCTGAAGACAAAAATTTATTAATATGTTATAAATGATGTTGATTTGAGAGCTATCATGGAAAGTTTAAGGAAAGTTACACTTCATTGCAATGAAAAAATACCCAACTTTGTATTTACCATCTTCTGTATTGGGTAGGCTGAAGTTCATATTATGTACTATTACAAATGCATACATTTTTCATGCGTGCCTCTCCCTAGCCTCATTATTGAGTCTCTTTTTCATATTTGGTTAGTTGTTGTTGCCCTCTTTAACACAGTTTAGTTTTTTCAATGTATTGATGTAAAAGCTATATTAAAACATTGGAATTTTTTTTTTTTTAATTTAATAAAATATGCATTTCAAATTGTTTTAAAGCTAAAATCAACTAGAAAACTTTCTAAATGATGCAAAAGAAACATCCTAACGTAATGAAAGAACTATGAATGATTTATTAGAATGGATGTATGTCGTCATTTTGTATCAGACAAACCTGATAAAGTGGTTTGGGCAAACATATGCTTTTAAGAGAATATGGGCTAAAGGATTCTGGAAAATGCAAGAAATTATATATGACTTCAGAGCCACAATTACCAAAGTAAACAAGCAAGAAATGGTTTCCAGCGTAAAGGATGACTGGTAGAACTATGCTAAATTAAACTGAAAGTAAATATCTATTACTCCTCACTATAAGATGACTATCAAAGAGAAGCTGAATACATATTCGATTTAGTTTTTGAATTTTGAAATATGACCCGGAGGCTGAAATTACTGGAAAACCTTCCCTCCAGACTCTGGTAAAAGGGGAGGTGGTCAATTTGACTGATATTCTTGTTTTTTCAAAGAGAATTGCTCTGCTCCCACTCAGCTATTTTGCTAACCCTTCTAAAAAAAAATAACATTGTTTCCGAGGTTCTAACCCTAAATCCTCTCGCATTTTTAACAGCATAATTGCAAGCCAGCTAATAACTTCACCAAAGTTTTGAATAATGTTTGAGATGGGCTTTGAACAAAACTTTTTGCAGTCACCTCATGTCTTACTTCGCAGTATACTGTTTGCTTCAACTAGGCAGTCAGTATCTGGTGAGTGCAGTGCACTTTTTTCATCGGTCCGGACATCTTCCATTAGAAATATGAATACTGATATTTTTTTCACAAATCTTCTGTAATTCTTCCAAAAATACTTTGTTTATCTATTGCTACCATTCATACTAAGGGCAGGTGTCCAGATCATTGAGGGGACTGACGTGCTTGACGGGCAAGTGTCCGGACCAATATGTATGAGTGTATATGCATGTTTTAAACACACATTATATGTGCTATTACACATCATTTCAATGTGTAAATAATGAATGCTCACATTCTTGTTTAAAAGTAAGGGGTCTGACTAGCTTGAGTGGCAAGTGTCCGGTCTGCTGACAAAGTGTCCGATCTGCTGAGGAAGTGTCTGGATCAATGTGTGAGTGTGCATGTGTTCTAAACACATCGGCTGCTATTATACATCATTTAAATGTGTAAATAATGCATGCTCATATTCTTGTTTATAAGTATAAGGGGTCTAACTTGCTTGATTGGCAAGTGTCCAGTCTGCTGATGAGGAAGTGTCCGGTGCAATGTGTGAGTGTGTGCGACTGTGGAAGTGTTCTAAACACCTATGTGCTCTAACACATCATTAAATATGTAAATAATGAATGCTCATATTCATATGTATTATCTAAAAGGGTTCTAAAGTGCACGACCGGCAAGTGTCTAGATCACTGAGAAAGTTATAAAAAGTGTCCGGTTCAGTGAGAAAGGCAAATTATTTTCAGGATGGAATTGTCATCATGTGACTCATTATAAAAATAGCAAGATATGAGAAAGTGACCTCATTCAGAAATAAGACCAATCAACAGGATTCATTCCAGTAGAAAAGCCATTCTGCCCTAGATCTTTGCTGCTCGCTGATTTGATTATTTTCGTGAGGCTTCTCTAACCGAGCAGGATATAGGTCAAAGTGTCACAGGGTGTCCGGACTGTGTAACTGTACTCTAATACCTAACCACAAGACAACTTGGGAGCTGTGACTACCATTCAGTCAGCTAATGAAACCCAGTATAGTGAGTTGCAGATGCCGTCTCCCGATAAGACATTGGATTTAAAGGTCAAAAGTGCTTGTAGCCTGTGGGTGAAAACGTTTTTAACACCCAAAATATATCTACATCAGAAAAAACATATCTTGACAGAGGTGTAGATAGAACAGTAAAGATGTTCCGAAGTAAAACAAGACTGTGGATCAGTAAATAGACATCCAAGATAGACTAGAGGTCTATACAGAGTCTAGTTATAAAAATTACATTCAACTAACCTTGAACTTCTGCAAGATGGTTTATTTTTACAATTTTCAAGAAATAAATCTAAAGTTTCCACGTCCAGACAAACATTTAAAGGGGAAAAAGACACCAGTCCAATGTAGAATCTTCAAGGATTTGTCTTGTTTGTTGTTCCAGTAGACCGATTTAGCTCATGAGGTAGAAATTGGAAATAAGCAGTCTAAAAACAAACAATAAGTACAATTTTAATTTTCAGCTCGATTTCTTAATTCTTTACACAAACTGACTACGTTGATTTTATGGCAGTTTCTCCATAATAGTTCTACTACATCGCAGTAAACAGATACAACCCAATTATGCAGGAACTTTTCATATCTCATTTCTCATCAGAAAAAAAGTCATTTTCTTGACATGTAGGAAAAAAATAATCGAGTACAAATTGTGTCAGTCAACAAGTTTGACTACCAAGCCCAATGTGTCCACGTACTAAATTTGCCAGATGTTTCATTTTGTTTTACACTCTATTTCTATTAGGAATTTTCTCCATACCCTGGGCTGTGATATAATTCAGTTTTTATTACAATAACGAATCAATATCATACAATGAGCATTCAAAATCTTTTAAAACATTTTATTGTACCGTGTCATGGCATATCTCAGTGTACCCTGAAACCATAGATACTGACATAATGGTGTAACACAAATTGCTCTTAAAACAAAAAGATAATATTACAAGTTGAGCCCAATGGCAGCAGATGTAATAGTAATAACAATAAGTAAATATCTTATGTAAAATAATTTCCCCATCGAGGTATCAATAACGTTATCTTATCTTATCTCCAATATCCCCCTCTCTTTTTCCTTCTCTTTACACCCAGAAACATAAAAAAACACTCTATTCTATTTATCGTCCATCATGAACCTGCGACAAGAATGGGTGGAATTTGGTTCTCTCTCTCTCTCTCTCTCTCTCTCTCATACACACACACTCAGATGTGAACCTACACTTGTATACCTAGTAAAATCAATAAGACCCAGATATTCTACCGCCCATTGTCCTGCTAAATAGTAAGAGACCCTGTCGTTGTTTTGTTTACTGGGAGTTTCTGGACGCGTGCAACTGCTAAGGTCATAATATAAGCCCCCAGGGGTAAGTAATATGATAGGGTAGCTAAAAGAATTGTCAGACTTTGGCCCTGCCGGTGACGTTTCACAGACAGATGATTTACAATGGAAAAAATATCTCTAAAAAAAGGTGATAAGGAGATGCTTTACGGGAATAAAAACACCGCTCATAATCACAAAACAGGGCACACAAACAGATTAAGACTACCACCACATCAAGCACTATGTTCCAGGAAGACACGGGATGTTATACCCCCCTTCGTGTACAACAGTGCTCAGTCCTTCTAGATAGCAAGTGACCATGTAGTTAGGAACCATAGTGTAATTGTTTGTTTTGTTTGTTTGTTGAGAGTTTGTTTTTGTTTTGTTTATTGAGAGTTTTAGGGCACTTGCAACTGCTATGGTCATATAAGCGCCCAGAGGAAAGTA
>JAUEKZ010196609.1:0-11696 GCA_031471865.1 Melibe leonina | reverse complement strand
TCACAGCGAGGTCTGATTCTAACCCAACTGAAATATGCAAAATATTGAAAATGTACGTGTTCTTATACCAGATAAATGTCAATGCACTGAAATCTGATTTATCTGGTACACGAACAGGAAAATCTTAAAGATTTTTTCGTCCTTAGCATTGAAAGGGTTAAACTACCAAGCCACGAGAACAAATTGTTCATTTCTCAGCTCTATGCAAAGTGGATAAAGTCATAGAAACCTTTAATGTGTGTCCACCCTTCAGTACTGTCATTAATTGTCATGAGATTTTCGTGAACTTACACGTGCCGAAAGCCTGAAATTCAGGCTTTCAACATAATGTGACAGTCAATTAAAATATGATGCATCTGGTATAAGAATGCATAGATTGAGAATATTTCGCATTGATTTATCATAATGGTTTGGTTAGAATCCGACCCTGCCATGAAAGGGTTAAATAATCAATATCCAGGTCATGCTATTGCAAATAACTATCGGGGTACCCGACTTCTGGATAAGGTACCCTTTCCTGATAATGTATAATATACCACGTGAAAGGTTTCTATTACAAAACGCATTGTAAGTCAAAATAATTCGAACTTGAGTTGACCTGAAAGTTGAAATTAAGCTGGACAATTAAATACTAGTACTAAATTTTTCTCTTTTTTTCTCTCTCTCTCTCAACAAAACCCATATTTGGGGACCAAAGACATTAGATCTTTGGTGGAGACAAATCTGATCATAAGCTTAAACGGATAAACATAATTATAATTATTTACAAATATTTTCGATATTTTGTTTGTTGTGTCTGTCCTGATGAAGGCCTTAGGCCGACACGTTGACGTCATTTTGTCTTTGTCTCTCTAATGGCGGTTCCTATTAACCTTTCTCTTCATTACTCTCGATTACCACAGGCTCAGCAGTCCATCCTAATATTACCCTTTAATAAAACCACTGTGAATCTCACTCAAAGTCACGTCTTTCTATACTAAACCCATAGAGCTAAAAATAGACTAATTCTCACAAATTCAAGGGAGCTAACCTCTTTGACTAAACCCACTAAGCCCCGAGATTAATAAATTGTCCATTTTTTCCCAGCTCTATGCAAAGCGGATAAGAGGCACCCTCATGTTCCAGAACCTTTCATGTGTATTGACCTAACCGACTAAATGCATGATTATATCTATAAATAATTACCGTGGATGGGAAAATATACACCGAGCCCCGCAAGGTGAACATTTTCCCATTCTAGGTAATTATTTCTATTATTATAACATGCAGTAATGGTCGATATGAGATAATCAACTTTTAATACAAAATAAAAATGAAATATATAACTAATAATTTAAACACTATCTGCAAGTAAATTGCTTATTTTCTTTAAGTTAACCATAATTTAATTAAAGTCGTGTATGTACATTCATTCGCTTAGAGCGAAGTTAAGTTAGAGGCACGAATGAACAGAGACGTCACAAGGTGAAGGTCAGCCGTCATAATAATATATGAGAACACTTTTACAGCTGATTTTAGTAATGTGACATAAGAAGGGCATGTTACAATATCTAGCAGTCGGTGTGCCCCTCCCCAACCAACTTCCTGTTACGATTGTTACCCCTTCCACCGTCTGACCGACAATTTGCCGATCGTAATCTCTGTGTGATATCCCGGATTCGATTGACTACTTGAGACGTGACGATGAAGATAGACGTATTCATTCCTCTCCAACCAACTTCCTGTTACAACTGTTACCCCGTCCACCGTCTGACCGACAATTTGCCGATCGTAATCTCTATGTGATATCCCGGATTCGATTGACTACTTGAGACGTGACGATGTGATATCCCGAATTCGATTGACTACTTGAGACGTGACGATGAAGATAGACGTATTCATTCAGACACATTTGAGAGAGTTAAAGAGGGAGAGGGAGGGAGAGAGAGTGAGGGATAGAGAGAGAGAGAGAGAGAGGGGGGGGGGGGAGATAGCGAGAGAGTAAGAGAGAGTGAGAGAGAAGGGGGAGAGAGAGATTTATCATAGATATAGATATAGGTAGAGAAACAGAGAGAGAGAGAGAGAGAGAGAGAGAGAGAGAGAGAAAGGAAGAGAGAGAGGGAGATAGAGAGAAATAGAGAGAGAGAGAGAGTGAGTGAGAAAGAGAAGATATGAATATAGAAATAGAGAGAGGGGTAAGGAGAGAGAGAGCGAGAGAGATAGGAAGAAAGAAAGAGAGAGAGGGATAGGGAGAGAGAGAGAGCGAGAGAGATATGAAGAGAGAGATATGAAGAGAGAGATAAGAAGAGAGAGAGAGAGAGAGAGAGAGAGAGGCGGAATCAAGGTTGATTTCGAAGTATTTTAACGGATTTTGGAGGATCACGTGAAAACGGCGTGACTATACTATTTGTAATCAAAACTCAGCACAAATCTCCCCTCTCCCCCATCACCCACCCACCCACTTTCACCCACCCACCCACTTCCACCCCTTCTTTTTTTTTTTTTTTTTTTCTCCAAGTCATGTGTTTGTTTGCAAGGCGTGGAATTTCGGTCACCCTCTTTATAAATATACAGTAAATGCCGTATAGCTGCAGTTCGGATAAATTCACGACCCGCCCTAATTGCATGATGACTGTGGGTGACAACTCTATTAATTTGAATATCAGTAAAATTGAGAAATCGTTTAATGTCACCGGTGCATTATGAGGTTCTGTTGTCCCTACTTTGTGGGCTAAAGTATAAAACTAGCATTTCCGATGTTGTTAACACTTTCAATGCTAAGGTTATTTCTTATGCTGCTAACTAGATATCAAAATCTTCAAGATTTGCCTGTTCTAATTCCAAATAAATAAAATTTCAGGCTTTTGGCATAATATGTCAAAAGCTTGAAATTCAGGCTTTTGGCATTTGTCAGTCCACTGAACTCTTATATATCTGGTATAATAACGATACATTTTAAAAGATTTTTCATATCCTGTTTGGTTAGAATTGGACCCCGCAGTGAAAGTGTTAATTGCAAACAACATGCCGGTTATCGGGGAACTTTTCACGCTTTGAGTCTTTGTCATGTTGTTTTTGTTTTTATTGGGTTTTTTTTTCTTCTTGCCTTTGTTTCAGGATTTTGCTTACAGAAGCATTAAAAAACCCCAAAATAGATGGTTTGGTTAACCACACATTATATCATTAGCAAACCCGCTACAGCTTCCCTGAAAACATTGTAGATGTTATAGTTGCATAACAGACACCTGCTATTCGTTGTGTTTTTTTCTCCTCTTTTATCATGAAGACATAGAGCGTAAGTGGAAATATGGTTAGTAGAGTAAAACTTTAAAAATTCGAGCCTTGGTTCAGTCAGTACCAATCAAAGAGGTTAGCTCCCTTGATTTGGTACTATTTTTCGCTCTAGGTACCAATGATGACTGAACGCGCATTCAATAAACTTTTAGTGTGCAATTATATTAATGTGCATTTCCACGTCCCGTCATTAATCAAACAGAAATCGAATGGTGGCAGAAAAACGAAAGGCTTTTCATGTTAAAAATAATTCGTTTTCTTGAATATTATCTCCTTAACAAGACCAAAATATCTTACATTTTTTTGTCTTTTGCATCAGTGCGGTTTATAAGTACATGCAAGTCTCAATCTTTATATCGACCTGTAGCGACCAGGAGGCACACACACACACACACACACACACACACACACACACACACACACACACACACACACACACACACACACACACACACATACATACACCCAGTTTCTTTTCTTTGATAAATATACAAGATCCCTGTGTCGTAGTTTCTGAAAGCGGAGATTTATTCTGCTGGGTACACCACAAGTTATTCTGTTATTCAACGCCTTCGCGCTCAAGGGTCTTGCATTTATCCGGGAACTCTTTGCAAGGTTAGACAAAAATAATGAAAAAATTATTTAAAAAACCCTAAAACCGGACAGAATATGTCTGTCGTCTGCGCATGAGAGCAACGTGCATCGGAATTATGATTAACGCGCTTGCACCCATCTACCCCCCCCCCCCCCCCGCCAATTACACATCCCCCTTCTTCCCTTCTCTCTCTCTTTCCTTCTTTCTCTCTCTCCTTATCTCTCTTTCTCTCCTTTTCCCTATCTCTTTCCCTATCCATTCATCCCTCACTACCCCTCCCCCACTCTGTCTCTCGGCTCTCCTTTCCTCTCTCTCTCCTGATCTCTATTTCTCTCCTTTTCCCTATCTCTTTCCCTATCCATTCATCCCTCACTACCCCCCCCCCCCTCTATCTCTCTCCTTCACTACCTATCCTTCCCTCTCCTCCCCCACTATCCCTCTCCTTTTCTCTTTCTCCTTCACTATATACCCTTCCCTCTCTTTCTCCTCCCCCCTCTCTCTCTTTTTCTCTTTACTCTTCACTATATATCCTTCCTTCTCTCTCTCTCTATTCTTCCCCCTCTCTCCTACCCTATCCACCCATCCCCCACTACCCCTCCCTCAACTTCCCTTATCCCATCTCCTTCTCTCTCTATCCTTCCCTCTCTCCCCTTTCTTCCCGTCTCTCTTTATCCTTCTCCCTCTCTCTCCTCCCCACCTCTCTCTCTCTCCTTTTCTCTCTATTCTTCACTATATATCCTTCCATCTCTCTATCTCTATCCTTCCCCCTCTCTCCTACCCTATCCACCCATCCCTAACTACCTCTCCCTCAACTTCCCTTATCCCATCTCCTTCTCTCTCTATCCTCCCCTCTCTCCCCCTTCTCCCCGTCTCTCTTTACCCTTCCTTCTCTCTCTCTCTCTCTCTCTCTCTCATTCTCTCTTTGCCTCTACCTATCCATCCATCCCCAACTACCCCTCCCTGTACTTCCCTTTTCCCATCTCCTTCTCTCCTTCTTTCTCTATGCATACATTTGTCAGTTCACTGAAATCTGATTTATCTGGTATAAGACCAGGCAAATCTTGAAGATTAGCCTCGAAAGTGTTAATACAGGCATAAATTCAATTAGACGATAATTATTCAAATAATTGAATATATACATGAAATGTATGAATAAATGAATGAATGAATGAATAAATAAATTATATATAAATATAAGAAATAAATTAGTAAATAATTGACTAGATAAATGAGTATGATTGACAAACAAAATAAGTCTATGAATAGAAAACAAATATATCAATATAAAGATAATTAGAAGCATAGAGTTATGAATGATTTAATAAATACATAAAAATAAATTATTAGATAAAGTAAATAAATAAATAAATAAATAAATAAATGATCAAATAAAAAATAAATAGATGAATGAGTAAACAAACAATAAGTAAAAAAAAAAAAATAAAAAAAAAAAATGAATAGAGAAATGAAAACATATATTAACGAATGAATAAATAGATAAATAAATAAATACTATGCGTTGAGTCAAAATACTCACAACAATGACCGCATTGTACGAACACACACACACACACACACACACACACACACACACACACACACACACACACACACACACACACACACACACACACACTGTGTTATGGTGTTATTGCAAAGGGGGTGGGGTGGGAGGAAGGTGAACACTACTCACTTTGTTGCCGGCATGTTGTCATTATGACGTCAAACGCTTACAGTCTATACTGGCTGACAAGAAAATTAATCTTGTGATTTCAAATTTCTTTCCAAAAAAAATCTAGGATAAAATGACAAAAGAATGTATGTTAAAAAAATCACGTATGTGACACAAAGAGTTTTGCTTGTATGAAGAAAAAGGCGGGCACGCATATGAAATAATTTTACCTCTTTCACTGCTAAGGACAAAAAAAAATCATCAAGATTTGCCTGTTCTTATACCAGATAAATCAGATTTCAGTGAACTGACATAAGCCAAAAGCCTGAAATTCTGACTTTTGGCATATGTCAGTTCGTTTATCTATATCTATAAAAGAAACTACATGTGTGACGTACATCCCTACACCCAATCCGAAAGTCTTAGATAGAAGCTAATTCTGTAGACCACAAGGTCTAGGATTAAAGATGTTCAGGTAGTGAGGCCGAAAAGCTAATAGGGAAAGCTGGTCCTCACTGGATCGGAGGTTCGAACCCGGTGACTATACGACACGCTACCACCTGAACCCAATCTGATCGGGGACAGTGCCGCTATAAATAACCCCCTACCTGAGGCCTGTGACACCGCCCCAGTGCAAGAAGGTAAACAATTTCAGAAAATTGCTCTTGGAGAGGAGATATTTAAAAAAAACAGCTAAATTTTAATACCAAACACCTTTCGATTTTACAACCTTTCGATTATTGTTCGTGAAGACGGCACGTAGAAGTCATGGTAAAGCACACCGAAGGCTGTGCAGTTAGACTAACGAGGGGGAAGGAGGGGGGGGGGGGGGGACTGAGGATTTTACACCTTATTTTGACGTGGAATAAAGGAGACACCAGGGGATGGTGTGTGTGTGTGTGTGTGTGTGTGTGTGTGTGCAACTTGACCAAGGCTTGTATGCAGTCTTGAATTATAAGTTCAATTACAACGATTTACATTATCTTGAAGAAAGAGGACAACACTACCATTTCCGGGGAGCTGTAACTCTCTAAAAACAACAATATTTTCAGCGAAACTGTACTGGGTTTGCTTGTTTGGTGCAGACGTCTAAGGACATTTCGATTTTGAAGCGCATGCGTATTTATTATGTTTGTTAGAAGTAGGCCCTGCGGTGAAATGGTTTATACCCGATAAGGTTTGGCAGGATGATAAGGTCCCAAATGACATCAAACACGTATGAACGAATGTGTTTGATGTCATAAGGGTTTCGTGATGAATTGTTATCATTATAATTGTAATGAAGGACAGAGAGTCTAGGAAATAATGAAAGAGCAAACCAGACGCGGCAAGTTACATTTTAAGAACGGGAACAAGAACTGTTAGTTTATTCCGGAAGTGTTACCCACGACAACGTAGATGAAGTGGTTCCACATACAAACAACACACACGTGACAATAAGTACATATTGTTTTCCGTTCTGTCAACTAGAGCTGAGCGTGAACCACTCTTTTGACCAGTCTTTTGACCAGTCTTTTGACCAGTCTTTTGACCAGTCTTTTGACCAGTCTTTTGACCAGTCTTTATTGTCCTTGGTTGACCGGATCTTGATTTAACCCTTATACTGCTAAGGTTGTTTCTCAAACTACTAATAACTAGACACTAACATCTTCAAGATTTTTTTGTGTTCTAATAGCATATGAATAAGATTTCAGTGGACTGACATATTATGCCAAAATCCTGAATTTCAGGCTTTAGACATATTATATCAGTCTACTGAAATCTAATTTATCGGGTATAAGAACTAGAAAATTTAGAAGATTTTGCATGTTCTCTTCGGTAACAATCAGACCCCGATGTGAGAGGGTTAAAGACCGGGCATGGTCTGGTACCCACAGTCTGGTCTGTGGCCTGTGGATTATACTTATTACCATCCAGCCCTTGTTAACCCTAGTACAGCTTAACTGCTGCTCCTCTAGGTATAAATAGAGTTTAAGGTGCTGTTTTGGTTCTCCCCCCGCCCCTCTTCTTAGGAAAGAGGGAGAAAGTGAGAGAGAGAAAGAGAGAGGGGAGAGAGACAGAGACACAGAGAGAAAGAGAGAGAGAGAGAAATAGAGAGAGAGAGAGAAAGAAAGAGCGGGAAAGAAAGAGATAGATAGATAGATACACACACAGAGCGAGAGAGAGATTGATAGAGAAAGAGTGAGAGAGAGAGAAAGAGAGAGGGAGAGAGAAAAGTGGAAGAGGCTGCTGGAATCTCGTTCAATCATGAGATAGATGCGTGATCATTTCTCGCAATGTGTGTGTATGTGTGTGTGGGGGTATATGTGTGTGTATGTGTGTGTATGTGTATGTGTGTGTGTATGTGTGTGTGTGTGTATGTGTATGTGTATGTGTGTGTATGTGTATGTATGTGTGTGTGAATGTGTGTGTATGTGTGTGTGTGTATGTGCGTGTGTGTATGTGTGTGAATGTGTGTGTGTATGTGTTTGTGTATGTGCGTGTGTGTATGTGTATATGTGTGTGTATGTGTGTGTGTGTGTGTGTTTGTGTATGTGTGTGTATTTGGGGGTGGGTGAGGGGTAAAGGGGGCGTGTCTCATGTCTCATGGAAAAGTAAACAAACAAATTATGCACAGTGTAAACAAACACAGGAATAGTGTGGGTGCTTTTCTTTTCACGCTAGAATTGACTCCATTCACACACACATACACATACACACTGATATATATATACACACACACATACACATACACACACATATATATATACACACACATACACATACACACACATAATATACTCCACAAAACGTTCTGTGTTCTAATATAATATCTACCACCTCCTTGTGGTGAACTCTGGAGTAAAGAAGCGAAAGGTAATTAATAATCAACAGGAAAAGAGAGACAAAGACAAAATGACATCAACGTTTCGGCCTAAGGCCTTCCTCAGGACAGACAACAAACAAAATAACAAAAATATTGATAGATAATTATAATGGTTGGTACTCATCAGTTTGAGCTCATGATTAGATTTGCCTCCACCTAAAGATCTAGTCTGGTCTAGTGTCTTTGGTCTCCCTCAACATAATCTAGACTACCGCAGGCTCAGCAGTCCCTCTTCATGTGACCCTGGCTGAACTATTAGGGACTGTATGCGTTGAGGCAAAATACTCGCAACAACCATAGAGGATGGATACTGGATAGTGCAAAATAACAGAAACATGCTATTGGTGGTCATCTTACCTGTTTACACTAGGGAAAGTCCCCCCCCCCTCTATTCAAGGGATGGGTAAACGTGTAAACCCTCTCAATGCTAAAGACACCAAAGTCTTTAAAATATGCCTGTTCTTATATCAGATAAATTTCAGGCTTTTGTCATATCTATGTCAGTTTACTGAAATTTTATTTATTTAGTATAAGAGCATAGGAGTTTTGAAAATGTTATATTATGTTTTGTTTGGTTAGAAACTGACATAGCCTAGCTGTGAGAGAGTTAAACCCTTCGTACACTTTTTGACTCTTTTGCACCATAATCTATTCCCATCAATACTTGCATTTTGCGTTTAGTCTAGTTCAAGAGCAAAGCACTTGCATTATATCGCAGAGAATTGAAGCGGTGATTGAGTCTCCGGAGACTAATTTGAGGGAAAATTGTTGAAAATTGATTTTTTAAAAACTCAGATGAGTAAATGTGTTAGTGTGAGAGGGCGGTGACTGCGAACATTAGAAAGTAAAACGTTTGAATGTGAGAATGTTTGAAATGTAAACTGTGCGCCTGATCTTACGGGGCATGCACAGAACCATTGAAGAAAAAGAAGGAAAAGAAGAAGAAGAAGAAGAAGAAGAAGAAGAAGACACAATAATAATGATCATAAATATCATTTATATAGCGTCCTACCCCATGGTTCATAGGCTCTATGCGCTTTAAAATAAAATAAGACAAGATAACTTGATTGATCTCTTAACGGGGAAATTATTTTACAATGTTACATACAAACATAAGTATGCGTTTCAAGAGAGGAAACAAAAAAATAAACAGACAAAAATGATAGATAAATATAAAATAAACATAAATAAATAAAAATATTCAAAAAATGAACAACTGGATGTAAAGTGTTTAAGACCGAAATGGACCTTGGCAAGAGGGAATGGCCATAACGATTAGTCCTGACCTTTGGCATCCAACCGCCCGTCCCTCCCTCTTTGAGAGGAGAGGAGGCGGAGGTGGGGACCGCGCTACTCTGTATGTATACGTCTACAGTCAAATTCGTCATGAAGGGGATGTGCCTCGTCATAAAGAATACTTTTGGTTTTGAAAGAGTGCAAATGACTCTGTCAGTCGGCCAATAGGTAGAGAGAGATTTGACCTTTGACACCGGTAGGTTGGGGGATTGAACACCCGCCATGTCATACCAAAGCATTTTAGCAGAATTATTCTTTAAAAGTGGATGAAAAGGCGTTGGTTGTAGTGGTGAGGATGAGTATTCCGTGTGTGTATGCGTTTGTTTCTGTGTGTGTTTGTGTATTTTGTGTGTGTATGTGTTTGTTTCTGTGTGTGTTTGTGCATTTCGTGTGTGTGTGTTTGTTTGTGTTTGTGTATTTCGTGTGTGTTTGTTTGTGTGTGTGTTTGTGTATTTCGTGTGTGTGTGTGTATTTCGCGTGTGTGTGTGTTCGTGTGTGTGTGTGTGTACAGACTGCACAGTAGTCAAAGTTACGAAGACCTTTCGACATAATCCCCCACTCGCCCCTCCCTCTCCTTCCCCCTCCTTCCCATTCCCCCATATTCCCCTACCCCCACTTCCCCTCCCCCACTCCCTCCCCATCTCTTCTCCCACTCTTCCTCCCGTCGCCCACTCTGTTTTTGATCTTTCTGCACTCCAGACAACGACGAACGAACCGAGACAGAGATCCTCAAAATAAGTTTAATGTGGTGTCATAAAAAGGAGAGGGGGCGGGATTCCGGAATAGAAACACTACCACTACCTCCACCCCAACCACCACCACCACCACTACTAAAGCTGCTATTATAACCACCACCGACAACACTACCACTAACCACCCCTACCACCATCACCACACCACTACGACAACCACCAAAACCACCACTACTATTGCTACCACCACCATCACCACTACCACTAAACACCACTACCACCACCATCAACACCACCACACCACTACGACAACCACCAAAACCACCACTACTATTGCTACCACCGCCATCACCACTACCAGTGTTGTCCTTGTCCGAGTGAAAATGTACAAACGCCTAACAGGCAGCATGTCTCATACTGTATTATTGAGTGTTGCCGTTGGTCAAGGACCCCTTGTAAAACGCTTTGAGCACGTAAACTACAAATAACTTTTATACAAAAACTTGCGCTTACCGAGAGCTACAGGAGAAGAACTATAATCAAAGTCGCATTTTACTATTTTAGGAGCTTTTGCCCTAAATGGGTTAATTATATCAAACACTCCAGCCCCCCCCCCCCTCTAAATATCATTTCTAAAAAAAGAAAAAAAGAAATGGGTCTAGAGTTATTGGTAGTTTTTAAAAACTACTAACAATGAAAGACTGAGTGTTTTGGAAATTGAAAATTAAAAAGTGGAATTTCTCAAAACTAGAAAAGTGTGACCCTGATCGTTCTTCTCCCGTAGCCTTCATAAGATCAACCAAATACCCCCCCCCCTCCCCCCCCCCCCAAAAAAAAAAGCAACAACAACAAACCAGCGAGTCTATCCACCCGAAAGGTTATTTAAGTGCTGTTCTGCTTACCCCAAGTTTCTTGAACTCAGTCAAGAATAAAGATACTCTTTTGTACTTAGAGAAAAAATAAGTCGTGAATACAGACAAGAATAAATGCTCGTCTGTGATTGGTTGGAAATAGGCGAGCTGTCGGGTGTATAAAGCCACCGCCAACCGGTACTAGAGTTGTGATTGTGTGGTTTGTTATCGTAGACGGACTGCTGCCGGCTTTTCCTACCCGTGAAATAGGGTAAGTAGATTGATAGATTGATATATAGATATATAGATAGGTAGGTATGTAGGTATGTAGGTTGATGGATAGATAGGTATATAGATATATAGATTTATAGGTGTATACAGCTAAGTTCTTGCTTGTTTTCTTGTTTATCTGTTTAGTTTATTTTGTTATTTTGTCCCGTTTGTCTTGACA
>JAUEKZ010196555.1:0-11700 GCA_031471865.1 Melibe leonina | reverse complement strand
TTAACGCCCCCTTATGACGCAATTTAAGAACTGGCAGGACAACAGCTATAATGCCGATGTTAACGTCTTAACCCCTTCACTTCGAGGTCTGATTCTAACGCAACCTGAAATATACAAAATCTTGAAAACGTACGTGTTCTTATACTAGATAATTCAAATTTCAGTGACCTGACATGCGCCAAAATTCTGAATCCAGGCAAGTCTTGAAGATTTTGGTTTTCTTTAGCATTGAAATGGTTAAGTATGACAAAAATATTGAACATAAAAGGCTATGATGGAACCGTTTATGTGCTCTATGACTCACCTGGAATTAATGGGATTGGTGTTGAGGTCTACTACAGTTCGTTCCCAAGTAGTGGATGCCATGAGAAAGGACCCGGTTACTTTTTCCTCTTGGTCGTTCTCCTTTATCGACTTCTCCCAAAGGACTCGACTACGAATGGCTTTTGCCGAGCCCGTATTCCCCCCTCTTCCAACTTCAATCAACACAAGTTGAAGTCTTGCGCCTTTAGATGAAATGTGATGCTGAAATCGAACCTGATGGCAAGGATATTTTCAATTAACTTGGGTAACAAAAATACACACACAAAAAACCACAAAAAAAACCCAAGAAAAAAAAAACAACAACACCCCCCCCCCACAAAAAAAACCACCAACCAAACAAAAAAAAAACCAAAAAAAGAGTCAAATCTTTTAACCCTTTGACACCAAAATCGTCCAGATTTGCCTGTTCTTATGCCAGATAAATCAGATTTCAGTGAACTGACATATGCCAAAACCCTGAATTTCAGGCTTTTGGCATATGTCCGTTCACTTAAATCTGACTAATCTGGTATAAGAACACGTACAATTTCAAGGTTTTGTTTATTTCAGTTGGGATAGAGTCAGAGCTCGTTGTGAAAGGGTTAAAAGAGGGTGTTTCCTATGTCATGTATTGAATGGTATCGAAGATCTCGGGTAAACAATCTTTCATCATGTCTTTGTTGAATTCGCTCACAGACTCACCACACACAAGTAAGAAAACAACAACATAAAGAGCAAAGCCAGAACGAACCCTGGATATTACAAAAGACGGAATTGTCATTTATTGATTTGTTTATCAATTTATGTATGTATGTATGTATGTATGTATGTATGCATGCATGTATGTATGTATGTATGTATGTGTGTATGTATGTATGTATGTATGTATGTATGTATGTATGCATGTATGTATGTATGTGCGTATGTATGTATATAATATGTATGCACGTGTGTGTGTGTGTGTGTGTGTGTGTGTATGTATTTACGACTTCAGGGTTATGAGATGTTTTTCAATTATTTCTCTTTGATTTGGTGGGGGTTGGTGTTATTTTTTGCGTGCGTCATTTTTAGACGAACCCAAAGCATGGTTCCCACCTAAAACCAAGGGAAATAACTCAACTCGCAAACGGTAAAAACTTTCGTGTAAACCCCTGTCCTGAAATACTATGTGCTTATAATTAATAGATAGCCCTAGCTAACCTTTAAACGTACTTTGGAATGTTCTATAAAAAACAAGTTATACCGATACCTTTGTGACTCAAGTACCCTGGGGTCACATAGACTGGTACTCAACAACAACAACAACAACAACAGGATTGCGACTGGAAACGTTTCATATAGATAGACATTTTCCTTGTCAATTTATGTTAACGAATTCATGAAACATTGTGTGACCATTGGTGGTCGCTCCCAGGCTTTCTCCCCCCTTCCCTTCCTTGTCTATTTCTTAAATGATGTGCACGCATTGGAAAACACATTGCTCGTATTGGAAAACACGGCGCACGCACTTGACAGCACGCAATTCGATTGGTCCACTTCCACAATGATCACCCTCAATCTATGTGACCCCAGGTACCGGGGTCACATAGTCCTCAATCCACGATAAATACTCGTTCCTGTCGGGTCCTTTCTCAAGTGAGTTTTTTCAGTTGTTTGTAAAGTAGAGATATTTTGTCCGAGAGAGAGAGAGAGAGAGAGAGAGAAGGGAGACAGACAGAGAGAAAAAGAGTAAAAAACGTGAATGAATGAATGAATGAATGAAGGAATGAATGAAGGAATGAATGAGTCAATGAATGACCTGGCATGTTGCACTCCCAAAATGGCGTGGCTTGAGGGAAACGCTTCGCAAGATGGCGGACTGTGGGTACGGAGGGATATCTGTGTACACGTATGAACCTGGAAAACAGAATGGAGGGGAGCATTGATGTATCACCGCTGTCGTGTTCTGAGCTAGTATTGTATTTACTCTTATTCTTCTATTCGTAAGTGCAACGTAATATCAACAATTCATCTCTCTATCCTCCACAGCTTTCACTTTTTCCCCTTCTCCCCCTTCACGTCTTCCTACCTCCTCCTTTCCTGCTCCTCTTTTCTCCTCATTCTCCTTATTATTATTTCTTTATATCTTTAACCCCACCCTTCATTACTTATCATTTACATTAACCAAAATTCCCCCTCTCTCTCTTCCTCTCTCTCTCTCTTTCTCTCTCTCTCTCTCCCTCTCTCTGTCAATAAGAACAGGCAACTCTTGAAGAATTTGATATCTAGTTAACAACTTTACCGTAGCATCGAAAGGGTTAAAATTGGCATTTTAGCAACTTTTCCGCTACGCACTCGGCAATATACTATGACTGAGTGAGATATTCAAGTGAGCTTTCAGTTGATCTCTCTCTAGCAGCACGTTAACTTATATAGAGAGCTCCGCCTTTGATTCTTTGAATTTAAGATTTTTGGCATATGTCAGTCTACTGGAATCTTATTTATCTGGAATAAGAACAGGCAAATCTTGAAGATTTTGATATCTAGTTAGCAGCTTAAAAAATAACCTTAGCATTGAAAGGGTTAAAAGGGTGTTGTTATAGTGGCAACAACCAAACAAAACGAACTGGAGCTTATTATCCTTGTTTCCGTAGCGTGAAGTGGACAAGTGATAATTTATGACTACCACCATCTGGGTATGACGCTCTGTCGTCCTGATAAAGGGTGCAACGCATATCAAAGGAACGTTTAACCATTTCACAGCAAGGTCCGATTGTAAACCGAGTATACAAAATATTCAAAATTCACGTGTTCTTATACTAGAAGAATGATATTACAGTGGACTGGTATATCAATTTTTATGTCTGTCCACTGAAATCTGATTTATCTGGTATAAGAACAGGCAAATCTTGAAGATTTTGGTGTCATTAGCATTGTAAGAATTTAGTTACAGCAAACCAACCTGTATAAGTGTTCAGATAACTGCCGACGTCACGTTCATCTATAAAACCCGATTCATATTTCGTCAGGTTTCCGATCTGCCATCGATAAGAAGACGACACTCCGTTTCCTGTATGTGGGTAAGAGGGACTTTCCCCCCTGGCTTGCGGTTCTTCCACAGCGTTATACCAGAGACAGCTCCCATCATCCACATTACAGTCGTCAAAGGTGACCTGTCCCTCTGGCGGAACTTGATCTGAAAATAAATAAACAGGCAAAGAATGATGTAACAGAAGCTGCGAGACATCTCCGTCTCTCTCTCTTTCTCTCTCTCTCTCTCACACACACAAAGTTTGTCTCTTATTTTCTCTTCCTCTGCCCCATCATTCTGTCTCTATCTCTTTCCTACTCTCTTTCCCTCTCTCCCGCCCCCCTCTCTCTCAATCTCTCTATCTCTCAATCTCTCTCTCTCTCTCTTACTTATTTTCGTTTTTTCCTTTTTTCTTCGACAAAAATCCAGGAAAGCCGTTTATGGTATATACCGTAAATTGACTGTGGAAAATCCCCAGAGTATGAAGACATTCCGGAGGAAAACAATAAAGGTCATACATTTCTAATAAAACAACATACAAACCAAAATCATCGAATGGAACTTCCGTTTAACGTGTGTAGAAAGACTCTACGCACGGCTTTTCTAAAATTATTTTATCCGGATTAAGCTTTGCGTCACAAGACCAGATGATTTGGCTTATTATCGGGTAAGGTGCTTTATCAATATCATTAGTAGTATAATAACTCGTGAATTGTCGTAACAATTCCGGTATTGGGATTCCCTGATTGTGACCGTAAGCTTCCTATTGCCAATACCAACCCCTCATTACTATGTGCAAACAGTTTTACCCCAATGGCACAAACTGTATCGGTAAATATGGCACAAACCACATCATTAATGATTATCCTTTATGAGTTTATTTTATTGACATCAACCGTAGATCAGATGGTTAATTGATGATTATGCATCGCAAACTAATGATAATAATAATGATGAGGATAATATTACATTATATTTACCATAAGTAAAGACAAACCACCACCTGCACCATCCTATCTCTAAGAGTGAAAACTATATCATACCTGCTGGCCAAAAAATGTACAAAAGAAAAAAAAGGATTCATTTATGATGCACAGTTTTTCATACCTCTTGAATATGTTATGACACTGGATTATTTTTCCGAAGTTCAGGGGAAGAAGAGGACAAAAAAAAAGAAGAAAAAAAAAGAAACAACTTGTCAACATCAAGTCGGTCCTCCCAGAATGTGAAAACAACGGGGGTATGCTGTTCAATTTCCTGATCAACCCTTGCTCAAATTCCCAAATATTTACTGAGGAGTCCATGCTGGTGTATTCGTCTGAAAAGTTATAAGTTCAAAGTTCATCCCACGAGAAAGTTAAGAGCGTTGAAATCACAGGCCATAACTGGACAGTGGCCCAATAGGTAGAATGACCGCATCGTCTGGCTGATCCGTTTAATGCTAAGGACTGCAAAATGTTCAAGATCGGCCTGTTCTTATACAAGATAAATCAGATTTCAGGTAACTGACATATGCCAAAAGCCTAAGATCCAGGCTCAATTTGTATCATCAATCAATGATAGTGACATCACTCTGTGTTTCCAAATCCCAGTTTTCATTGATACCCTCGATGGATTGCATGCGTTGAGGCAAAATACTCCCAACACAGTTGTGTTATTAGGTAGGGGGAAAGGGCGAACACTATTCAATTGGTTGCGGGAACGTTGTCATCACAAGAAATGAGTCAAACTTGAGATAATATGCAGTGCAGAAACGAGACAAAGCAAAAGAAAGCAGAAAAAATGGAAAAACAGAAAAACATGAAATTGAGTTGACCAGAGTGGGGATCAAACCCGGGACTCAGCTACGACACCTATCGCCTGGCCGGCAGCACGAGAAAACGAGCTCGTTGTCTCGTTTATGCACTGCATAATTATTATATCAAATTTGACTAATTTCTTGTAATTTCTATCCAGTGCTTGCTCCCCACCTTACTTTCATCATGACATGAAAGGCATAAAGTCTAGAAGAATAAGAGCGGCCCTGATGAAAACACATCCAGGCACGTAGAGATACTCATCTGTCACTGACGGACATCGGCGACGGACAGTGGTCATCCTACAGCGTAGATTGTTACAGCATGTGAAGGATAATGGGGATAAGAAGAGATAATATGGGGAGCTCTTTTCACAATTACGCCCGACGGATGTGGATAAATCTGCCGGGCATGTTTACGAAAGGGGTCGACGTTTTACCTCTGCACTCCTTCTTGTGTAATTATTTAAGAAAAGAAAGGGGAAAAAACCATTGGCGTATGAATATTGTGTAAATTATGTCCGTTGAGTTCGGCGCCTGTCTGAAGCTCAGTATTTTTAACTGCCTGTGGATAGGGCCATTAACATGGTAAGATATATTACACAGCCTCATGTAATCCCAGGTATTGTATGCTGCGCACCCAGCAACATAACATTTTGCTGCAATCTATGGTTAAAGCTGATTTTCTAGATTATTTACATCAGACTTAATATCCTGTTATAAATATTTATTTGGTGTGTTTATCATCCTGGAAGATTAGTATCCATATTAACATCCCCACGAGTTTACCAAAGAACAGGTAAACAAAATTAATCAAGTGGGAAAAGATGCGAGTTTACCATTCAATTTACAATAATGAAATTGGTTTCCAAGACATCACTAAAATTCCTTTCAATGAGTCGGAAGAGAGGCAAGCCATGTTTTCTTAAGAAATTCGATTTTGCTTTTAGTTTATAATATGAAAAGTAGTATTAGAGAGCTGGATAGGTTGGAAGAAAAGTTCACAATATTACATATTATTCTTTATAAAAAAAACGTTTTTACTTATTTGTACTAGGGTTCATCTATAAAAGAGTGTGATAATCTTATTCGACGGTTTGGAGGAAGAGTACACAAAAAGAACACTCGTATTATAATTCAAGAGCTTTGAAAAAAAAAAAGTCCAGCAGATTCTGAGAGCTTATTTTTCAGATCAAGTCTGGGAAGTGTCAGACAACTTCCGTGTTGTTTCTAGCTTGACATGATAACAATTATAATCTATCTACTTATCTGTCCGGATCTTAAAGTCTGGAATTGAAATTGAGAGAGAGAGAGGGGAGAGAGATTGAGAGAGAAATAGAGGGGAAGAGAGAGAGGGGGAAAGAGAGGGGAGGGAGAGAGATGGGGAGGGAGAGAGGGATGGAGAGAGAGAGGGAGAGGGGGAGGGAGAGAGAGCGGGAGAGAGGGATGGAGAGGGGGATAGAGATAGAGAGATGGAGAGATATATAGAGAGAGGGAGAGAGAAAAGAAAGGTTCCTTTTTACAGTTAAAATGACGAAAGCTTCATATTGATCTCTCACAGAGTACTGTGTGATTTTGCCTGTTTCATAACTCTTTTTTCATCATTTGTTTAGAGGAGAAATGATAAAAATGGCTGCCAGCTACTCAAGGGGTTATAAAATGAGCCCTTGTCTGTTTTTGTGATCAATTAATTGTCCCTATCTTGAGAGGCTTACTAGAAAAGTCGACATTATTTTGTACATTTATTTGTTTTGCCTCGGTAGCGTGAATCTACTATGTCTTTTCTTTTTTTTATTGATACCCCCCTCCCCTCCGACAAAATCACAATATGTTTTCAATATGCCAGGAACACAGGTGAGTAGTTTCCACTAATTTCCTTCCAACGACACCATCACACATTATCGTAATCATACTTCCCTCTTACGATTCTGAGAGCAGTATCTGTCTATTTGAAGAAGTGAAATAATTTGGACTATTTTGTTTCATTTTCAGGTGAACACATCTTACAGATAAATGTCATTTAAAAAAATTGAAAAGTCAATGTTATGGTAAACTGCAATCGAGACGTCACAACGAAAACAGCGACAAACTATTATTTCATTGTTATAAAAAAAAAAAGGTTTTTAACCCTTTCAATGCTTGGACACCAAAATCTGTAAGATTTGGTCTGTTCTTATACATACCAGATAAATCAGATTTCAGTGAACTGACATATTATGCCCAAAGCCTGAATTTTAGGCTTTTCGCATGTACCAGGTGACTGAAATCGGATTTATCTGGTATAAGAACACGTATGTTTTCAAGATTTCGTAAGGTTGGAATTAGACCTTCGAAAGGGTTAAAATACTTTTAACTTCGGGTCTGAATTAAAGTAAATAAGCCTGATTCTAGAAAGAGACACTTCAATAAATGATGACAACCTAGATTAAAAAGAACAACAACCTTTAGAATTTTTATTCTTCGAAGCCTATGGATTTCTCTCTTCACTAATATCTTTATAAGCATTTTCTTTTTTCTCTCTTTTTTCGTTTTTGGTTTCCAATATATTATGTATTATAACATTTTCTGTATTGATGGCTGCGGTTTTTCATTCGTTCTCTACTACTGATTATAATAGCTTTAGGCGCTGGCGTGAAATGATCTGTTGAAATGTGCCTACATTTTGATAATCCCTTCAATGCTAGAGACACAAAAGGCTACACAAAATAATCTTCAAAATTTGCTTATTCTTATACCAGATAATTTCAGTGAACTGACATATGTATGAATTCAGGCTTTTTCTTTGGCAAATGTCAGGTCACTGAAATCTGATTTTTTATAAGAACAGGTACATTTTCAATATTTTGAACGTTTCAGTTGGATGAGAATCAGAGATTGCTCTGAAAGAAATAAAATAAAGCTCTTCCTGCCACGTAGGTATATACCTTCATTTAAAGTTTGATGACATCCAGTGTACATGATAATGATAATACGTTCATCCTATTGTCCTGTTTCTATTGTTGCTGATTAATCTCGCAAGTCCCTTACATTATCGTCACAGAACAAAAAGAGAAAACAACAAATGTTGGTACCTCGGCTTAATACTTAGCAATCATGATAATATCTCGAAAACAAAAAGATTACATGCAATTTATTATAAGATTCCACTCCCCATTATGACACCAAAATCCATTCTATCAACAGTGGGGAAAATGACATTCACTTTCGACGGCATTGTCTTTCTTCGTGGAAACTGGTGTTTCCTTATTTGTGTGTGTGTGTGTGTGTGTGTGTGTGATACTAAATGACCTATTCTTTTTAAAAAGTAAATAGGATGAAATAAATGTGAAAAACTGCGTTATGGCCAACACTCATTTAAACCAGTACGGATAAAAATCCATGCAAACCACCGATAATATTTCAAACGTGTCTTCCTGATACATATCTCACGAGGTCCCATGTCTAACGCCAAGGTTGACTGATGCCAAATACAAGAATACTAGTGAAGCCCATCGCTGATATCTAACCGTCTGCGCAAACAAAAGTAGAAGTCTCGACGGATTTCAGCTTTGGAATTCCATTTCGGCTTTAAAAGTCTTTTATGTTCCTTGATTCCTCCTTCTGAATGATAAGTACCTAGATAGCAAGACAAGAGGGCGAGTTTGCAAAAGATCACTTTTGTTTGTGCGGTGTCTAATCTACTCCTTCAACCTTTCCAGTGACAACATCCACGAAAGGCTTAGCAAAATGAGAAGAATTAGTTAATCAGAGTCTCTTAGACACTATGTACCGAAGCAATCCCTTTTTACAGAGGGATTTTAGAAAGTCTATAGAGTTTAAGGTAAAATTATTGGCAACACCAGTTCCGTAATCTGGCCTCCGATTTGATCAGTGTTCTACGCTGTCTATTTATGCGGACCCAGAGTCAGAGTAAGAGTAGACTGGATGCTTTGTTTCTAACATCCGCATTCGTTATTAGGACACTGACATGTCGAGAAAGAAACCAACCCTTGTCACTCGAACGTTTGACATTTAAACGGAAAGAGGGGTCATCTCCGATCAGACAATGCCGAGGGTAATAAAGATAAGGAAGATATGGAAATTCCATTTGGCACGGTTTCTGTCTGTAACAGTAACAGCCTAGATCGAGCGTATCATATCTAATCATATCTAATCGATTCCCAATCAAACGAAAAATTGAATATTTTCTGAGCCTTTTCGACCGCTCCCCCCCCTCCCCAAAAGAAACAAAAAACAAAACATACTTTACAGGGGTCGGCGTGTCTCCTCAAAATGCCACGCCGATATCACAAGAATTGCGGTAGTTATGGAAGCACTGTTTCTCCTTATCAGGAGCAGTACACACCCCCACCCCACCCACAAAACTGTATTACATACCACAAAAGCTGTGTTCATCCTCCTCGCAATCACAGTCAGGATGGAGGTCACAGAGGCGGTCACGAGACAAGCATTTGTGCGTGTAGTTGCATCTGAAAACTCCGTTTTCGTCACAATCTTGAATGTCTTCCGATGTACGCTCTGCGAGTGCGTCGGCCGGCAAAAGGAAAGAAAGGAGATAGGGGTGGGGTTTGCAAAGAAAAATGAATTATTTCGATTCCGTATCTAGATTCTAAATGTATTGAATATTTCATTCCAGTGAAAAAAAAGAATATGGAAACATTAATTGTTATGATGTTATGGTAAGAACAGTTATCTAAGCGCATCTATTTGATTGTTTTTTTGTTTTCTTTAAAGAAGTTCATTGACCTAAGCAAAGATAGTGATAGGGTGAATGGGGTAGTGGGGGCGGGGCGGGGACGGTTGAGGAGGGGGGGGGGGAGGGTAGGAGAAGGAAGGGCATCAACTACGGAAACATATTAAGAGTGTTATTGGTTTTGACTGGGCCTGAGAACACACTTCTCAACCAGAACCCCTCAGGGAAAGTAGTGAGAGGTCAGCAGACTCCTGGAGTCGTGGGGTCGAGGAGGGAGGCTGATTGGGGGCAAAATGAGTACTCAGTGCTGTGGGACTCCCGGATTAGAAAGCTGCTTGCTGTGTAAAGAAGCACGGAAATGGGAAACTATTTTTGACCCAGCTTTGCACTCTTCGACTCGGGGGAATAGGGGCATTGGGATGATATGGGTGGTTGTAATGGCAGTAAATCAACTCAATTAGATACCCACGAAAATAAATATATTATGGCAACACCAACATGCCAATTTTCCAAACTTGGGGTAGAGCTAGAAAGTGTAAAAAGACCAATGCGACCTATTTTACACAGTGGTTGCCCCCTCCCCCTTTTTTCTTTTGTTTTGCAGCTCTGGTCAAATAGGTAGAGCGTCCACCCCGAAACTGGTAGGTTGGTATGTCGAACCCTAACCACGTCATACCAAAGATGTTAACCCTTCCAATACTCAAGTCATTTTTCAAACTATCAACTTCTATAGATACATCAAAATCTTCAAGATTTGACTGTTCATTCTTATACTAGATAAAGGCTTTTCAGTTATTTCGGCACATGCCAGTTCACTGAAATCTGATTTATCTGTTTTAAGAGCACGTAAACTTTCAAGATTTTGCATAGTCTGTTTGGATAGAATCATACCCCGCGGTGAAAGGGTTAAAATCAGCATAATATTAGTTATCAGCAGCTGTCAAATCACCACGCTCGTCATTATGGTAATAGTGCTAAGAGTGGCTTGCCCAGGTGTCAGTATAGTGCCACTAGGTGAGATATTCGAATGATCCCCCTGTTTATCGCTGTGATGATGGGTCGGATCTTACCAGATCAGCATGTTTACCAAAGTCTCGAGCTTCCTCACTCAGAGTTTCAGTCGGTGCTGAGTCTTATTAAACAATCAATATGGTGGAGTTTGGGTTTCTTGTACTTGTAATATGCTTAGTAGAAGTTTAGACAAAAGTAAAGAACAAACAAACCAACTTTGTTATGTATGCATATTACCTAAATATATATAAGTACAAAGATAATCGTATCGTCTGATTTGTTTTCAGTCTTTTGTAAAATAAAACAGTAAAATTAAGAGCAAAATGATGATAGAGAGAGAGGTATAAAAATAACTTGTTTGCATGCACTTGAAAAAAATTCACGTCTCTGAGAGCTGAAAAGATAGTTTAAAAGGGATGGTGTGAGTGTAAGAGCGATAGCCAATGCAAAAATACAAAGAAGTTTGAAAATAGTCTTTCATCTGTCTGTCTGTCTATCTGTCTATGTATCTGTCTGTCTGTCTGTTTGTCGCTATATCTATCTATCTGTCAGTCTGCCTTTCTGTCTGTTTGTCGGTCTATCTATCTATCTGTTTGTCTTTCAGTCTGTTAGTCAATCTATCTATCTATCTATCTATCTATCTATCTATCCATCTGTCTGTCTTTCTTTCTGTCTGTCTGTCTGTCTGTCGATCGATCTATCTGTCCATCTATCTATCTATCTATCTATCTATCTATCTATCTATCTATCTATCTATCTATCTGTCTGTCTGTCTAATTGTCGATCTATCAATCTGTCTGTTTGTCGATCTATATATCTATCTATCTTTATCTATCTATCTATCTATCTATCTATCTATCTATCTATCTATCTATCTATCTATCTATC
>JAUEKZ010196544.1:0-11700 GCA_031471865.1 Melibe leonina | reverse complement strand
AATGTCACAGAAATATGCATTGATGCTACGTGTGCGAGTCTAGCTGTTGACAGTGTGTTTGTGTGTTTGTATTGAATTTGCATAGTTGGCCTGGTGTGCCTGTTGCATCTTATGGAAAAAGAAAGAACCCTTTGTCTCACTTTGTCACCCCTGTGTTTGATGGTTGGGTGTGTTCGACTGCTAAGGTACTATCAGCCCAGGATAAGTTAGTAAAATAAAATAATAGACACACTTTGACCCTGCCAGGAGTGTTTCACAGAGAGATGATCTACAAGGAAAAAATATCATCTTTAAAAAAAAGCCGGATGATATACAGAAAAAAAACAAAACTTCTTTTAATGATCTATTATACAAACATAAAGTAAAGAGAAAAAAATAGACGATAGCAACCATCCCCATTTTATCTACATTATGATCCACAAAAATCCAAGATTTCCTACCGCCCTTTGTTTACAAACGTACTATGTCGTACTTCTAGATATCAAGAGAACCTGTATTTAGGTACTGCAATGCAAAACATGGGTTGGCGACAGTTGTGTTGGGACAATATGCAAGACCAAGACTTTGCGAATAGAAAACAAAACACAAAACAGCAATGTGTTGATGTTGTCTATAGAGAGGGTGTTGAAAATAATAAGACAAAATATGAAGCCCAAAGAGGAGAACCAGAAGGATTGCGCATCAACCATTCGCCATTTGAGTGTTTTATTGATATAAATTCTAACATCTCAGTACAAAGATACATTTGATTGACTATTGCTAAAAATATATTGAAAGATATATATTTTGAGTTTTAAAAGAGCCGTCGCGATGTCGCAATTTTCAAAGGCATCTTGTTTAACCCATATGAAACCGCAACTTTGAAGCGCTACTCCTAAACCTTTGCTTGTTTTGTCCACTTTCATCGTGCATTTTTCTCTATTGTGGCGAATGATAGGAGTCTATACAGGTCGAATTAATAAAAAAAAATAAAAAATTCTTTAATTCGCAGCAAGTTTTTGTTATGATGGGCAGGAATTTAGGAATCTAGCAGATTGCTCATTTGATCTCATAGCAACAGGTGTAAACAACAGCTGGTTGTATTTGAAAAGTGGACAGCTTTCTTTCGCTGTCTTTTTGAACAGGTCAACAGAGACCAAAAGATATCAACAACTGAATTTAGATTACTCTATTGAGGTTTTGGAAATTATAACTATTTTGAAGGGTCCATAAAGAAAACTTTTTAAAAACGGATTTCTCTCTTTTTCTATTTGGTCGTTAACTCTCTCACTGCTAAGGACATCAAAATCTTCAAGATTTGCTTGTCCTTATACCAGATAAATCAGATTTCAGTGAACTGAAATATGCCAAAAGCCAGAATTTCAGGCTTTTGGCATATGTTAGTTCACTGAAATCTGATTTATCTGGTATAATAAGAACACGTACATTTTCAAGATTTATTTTTACATGGGTAATTTTGTTAGGTTGAAGAAAAAATAATGTACCTGAAACGCTCAGCTTGAATCAAAATCGTCCTCTAGGTCCATAGACTGTATGCGTTGTGTCAAAATTCTCACAACAATGTCGATGATGTGTGATGGACACCATCAGGGAAAAATTGAAAACTACCCTCACTTATTCCGGATGGCATGTTGGGATGATGCTGTCATAAAGAGTTGGGTGGATGCCACAGGAGTGTCAAAACTTCAATTTAACCCTTTCACAGCGAGCTCTAATTCTAACCCAACTAAATTGACACAACGCATACAGTCTATGGATCTAGAGGACGATTTTGATTCAAGCTGAGCCTTTCAGATACATTATTTTCTCTTCAACCTAACAAAATTACCCATGTAAAAATAAAATTGTGTTTGACGGGCGTTTGCCCTGTGGGTAAAAAGTCCCACCTGACTTTCGGTAAATATTTCTCTTATTGGTAGAATATCTGTGATGAAAGAGAAAGATCCCCTGGGACATGTCGATTATCATTAAATGTGTCCCTGCAAAAGCCAGTGCTCATAGAACCGCTCCATTGAACGGGTACTGAACACGTAATGAACACGTCAACAGCATGGCAACAGTGACACTGCCATCGGCCATTAGAATCAAATTTGTTTACAAGGCTACATACAGACATGTTTCGTCACGGAAAACTGCGATAAAGCTTGAGATGAATTAGGTTTCAGTTGGTTCATTATGTAATGCCCTTAAAAAACAAACCACAATATAGATCATATATCAAAGACAAGGCTGTCTAGACAAGTTAATGTGTTGCCACATAGAGATAAGTGGAGGGCTCACTTAAAGGTGTCAGCCGGTCACAATATTATACTGACACCTGGTCAAGCAGTACAGCGGGACAGCTGCTAAAATGCATATTTCATTTAACGCCTTTGATATGACGTGGCCGGGGATCGGATCCCCGACTTTCCGGTTCCGAGGCGGACGCTCTATAGCTTGAGCTGTTTTTGTGGAGTTAGGAAAAACAAATGGTATTACTGCCACCCTCTAACAATGGCATAGGGCCCATTGCAGATAACCACCCCCCCCCCCCACAACCCAAAAGCTTAACATGTAAGTTGATGCCTGGTTAAAGGCAGACAGTTGGAATAAATCTTTTAAACCCAAAGCACCTGTAAAAGATTCGAATTTTGGCATTTGTTATGCCTTGTTATCTCTGTTCTTCAACCGCAACTCACGCGGTAAGATCAGAGATCTTGCAATACAGAGACAGGTCACTTTTTTTTCTTTTCACCTTGTTGAACAGGTCAACAAAAATACGATGCTATTAACAACTGATTTCAGAGTACTCTAATGAGGTTTCAAAATTATACTTGTCTTTATGGATCCATGAGAAGACATATTTTTTACGATTTCCCCCAAATTGCAACGCCGCAGTATGGACAAGTAGGGTAAAGGTGTGTAAAATGCCCAATCAAATTCAAAGGGCGTAACACTAACACGTTATGATACCTTGGCTTTGGACCGGCCAGTTTGAGTTTGAAGTAAATTGGGGTCTCGGTGACTAAAGCAACAATACATTACAAAGAGCTAAACGAATGTACCGGTAATGTAGTACGAATTGACCAACACCAGTGAGGGACAAACTAGATAATCAGGTTTTGAGATGTTTACTCTACCTTGATCTAATATTGATGGTCATCTCCATTCCTTATCTCTTAGTAAAACAATGTTTTGGAACAGCCTGCATACAACTGCAAAGCTAAAGAATACGATCCACCCGTCCGTTTTTTGGGGGTAAAAAAAAAGGAAAAACCCTAACCCTTTCGCTTTTAAATTTAAGTGTTTAACCATTTCACTGCTAAAGCCACCAAAACCCTCAAAACGTGCCTGTTCTTATACTAGATAAATCAGATTAAAGTGAACTGACATATGCCAAAACATTAACATTTTCACTTTTAAATTTAAGTGTTTAACTAACCACGCTGAAACGAGATAAGTCTAATACTCGGTCCAGGCGAGTCAGTAAATCTATTGAGGCTTGACAGACAGAGTCTATTTCTGGGGGCCAAGGAAGAGCCGCCATTAGAGGTACAGATTCGTCTCACCTTGAAAGATGCCTGTTGCCGATTTAAAAAAAACAAACTTTGGAGACATAATGGGATGTGGACAATGAGTGGCTTGGTGGGTGGCTGCATGGATCTCCTGCTGGGATTTTCTATATTTTTCTTTCATGTCCGTAAACGATCACCCTCGTCTTACTTTACTCTCTTTTTTCTCTATTTTCTTACTTAATGCCATGTCAGGGAATATTTGCTTATTCCCTCATGCCATCAGTGTGATACATTCTCATAAATGTGGGGTCACATCATCTATATATCAGTTAATGAGGACGTACTTCTGAACGCAAAGGAGGGTGTCAAAAGTCCTGGGCCTGCCATGTCCGTATTGCATTATTTTGGGTAAGGCGTCATTTTTTTGTGAGACTTTCTGTTCTCCTGAAGAGCTGATTTTTGCATTCCCCAGGTAGTAGTCTAAACAATCTCTTCTGTAAGGTTTCACAACAGATTGCTATTTACCTAACTAATTGTGTCGTCTTACCCCGATGGAACTGATAGGATATAACCTTATAAAAGTGGCTTGAAACTCTTTTTAACACGCTTACTTATTTCAGTGGACCAAAAATAACGTACGTTTTTTGGACTTAAGGCATACGATTTAGTCGCGAACACAGTGTGGTGGAGGCAAGGGCGAGCTGATCTCGATGAGAAAATAATGAACCGATACTCGATACATAAAAATAGTTGGTGCAAACTGTTGATGATTTCAATCGATTCAAAAGAAATATTTCTATCAATAATTCTTTCTACGCCATACTGGGATTTTCCACTGACAAAAAACCAAAGCAACAAAACAAAACAAAAACAAATTATGAACTCATATTTATAGATATCATAATATTTATACCTTAAATTCAAAGATAGAGGTATAAAAAAAGTACCTGACAGATTTACCGCCATCCAAATAATGAAGACAAAACATTCGACGATCCTCATCTTGCCAAGAGCAGAATGCCAGATTGAACTGTCCACTGTGTTGAATCTAGAGAAAACGCCTTAAAATGAATATGTTTGATCCCTGCCGCCCGGACTGTCATATCATGCCCTGCTAATTGGGAAACAATGCGTGAGCCTTTCCCAGGCTTCTACCCTGCCACAGAATTCCCCCCAAGACGGCACGACAATGAGCACATAAGTGGGGAGTGGAAGGACGGACGATGTGTTAGACAGCCGTAAGGGTAAATTCAACCTGGTCTCGGAGTGGAGATACAACCGCACCATACAGCAGTAGATACCATCGGATGGGTGGTGTGGTAAGGGGGGGGGGGGATAAGAGAAAGAAAGAGAGAGAGAGAGAGAGAGAGAGAGAGAGTGAGTCAGAGAGAGAGAGAGAGAGTGAGTAAGAGAGAGAGAGAGAGAGATAGAGAGAGAGAGAGAGAGAGAGAAAGAGTGTGTGTGTGTGTGTGTTAGAGAGATAAATAGAGAGAGAAAGAGTGTGTGTGTGTGTGTGTGTGTGTTAGAGAGATAGACAGAGAGAGAAAGAGTGTGTGTGTGTGTTTGAGAGAGAGGGAGAGAGAGAGAGAGAAGCTGATGTCAACTAGCGAAGTCGTGGGACCTGCAATGCCTCTAGTTTCGCGTTCAGCCCTCGCTCAGGCTTTCAAGCACACATTATTTGTTTAAACATCGAGTGCTCGGGCACCATTCAATCCGTGAGCTATTGTCTCCAGTGCTCTTGGTGGTACACGTAGACTACATTTAAAAAATTCAATTGATTTGTCATCATTGATACATTAATCATGAAAATAATTGCTGTTTTTCTTGTCCTTGATCTTCCTCTCCTTCTCCTTTTCGTATTAATGATTACTACTAGTATCCCAATAAGTATTATTGTGAGTGTTAATACCATTTATTTTTTCAGTTTGCAATGTGTAACAAATGCATAATTTCAGGTATTGGATGAATAACAGAATATTATTCACATCATCGTCATGGTGACCATTGCGATCCTCACCATTGTCGTCACAATCATCATCATCATCATTACCACCACTGTGATCATCGTCATATCATTGTTATAACAATATCATATAACAACAATAACAATAATAACAATCATAATCCTCCTCCTCATCATCGTCGTCGTCGTTGTCGTCGTTGTCATGACAACCATCGTCATAATCATAAACACTATTATCATCATATGGATGAAGAATTGTTTTAAAAAATATTTACGATAGTTTGCTGATAAATAGCTTTGTTTTTCTTTAATCCTCCCACAACGCATTCGAAATCAATAATAATGTTAAGCCTGCACCACTTCAGACATTTGCCTTTTGTGAGCATTCTCGAGACACCATTTACGTATGATGCAAATTATTTTTACTAAACAAACTGGCTGCGTAACCCAATAGAGTTATCAGTTCCTGCCTGGGAACCGGTAGGTCTTAGTGGTGTTCCCTTAGCGCCGGATGCCTGTTAGGACAGCTGCTAAAATGCCGATTTTAGTGTCCTTGGTATAACGCAACCGGGATACGAACTCCCAACAGGCAGGTTGCCATTGAATCTGGTTTTGCGACATGAAACCTTCCAATTTCATTCACGTTCAAGAATTACAGGCCGGATGTTTCGATCTCTGTGTCGTCCGTGGCTTGAAGCTCATATGGCTCTTGAGTCGCTTGCCTTATCCCGTAGTTGAGACGGTAGAGTTATTTTGAGTCCTAGCGAGAATAGATAAATCTTTCGTCTCTGCAAAGATTGTCTTGGAATACCTTGAGAGGTGTGCGCACGCATGTCTGTGGGCCACTTGGTGTTGCACATGTCGTAGTTAGAGGTCACACGGAAATTCAGGGCTCTCGTTATTCATTCCTTTATTGGATTTTTATTGACTTGTGTTTTAGTTAATTTTATGTGGTGATTTAAGTGGAACGTGATTATTATACTTGTATTCTCAATTTGAGACTAGAAAATTGATTATTAATAGATTAATTGAGAGATCTATCTAAAAAACTAACCATCTTTTCTATAATGAACGCCGTGTTTGCTGCGCCTTTGGGCGACGAGGAGGCAGGTGCCATTATGCTAATGAAGAAACGCAGGCGTTAAGGATAAGGAGCGTGGGAGAGAAACATTTCATGGCGGAGACAAAGACAAAATTATTATTAATTATTAGTGCTCATTATTAAAAGGGCTTACGGCCATTACCTTCGCCATGGATCACATGACTGATCAATTATCCTCTAACCAGAGCAAAGAAGTGCTGGAGCAAATATCCGATGGAGTGGCACTGGTAGCTAATGACTCTCATGAACTAGATATTTTCAGAAGACAGGCCTTTAAATGGGAGATAAATGAAGAGGATAATGTCTTATGCGCATCCTCGTATCCCGTGGCCCAATGTTGGGGATGAAGTTAAAGGATTAAATGAGACAATCAAGGTGTGTAGGTCTACTCAAAGGTTCCATCCTTACAATGGAAACTAAAGGTTTCCTTTTTTAAGACAAAGGCCAACCTTGGAAGACCAGGGGGGGGGGGGGGGGGGAGGAACAAGCAAAGTACCCCAAAATCAATCTCAAACTCAATCTCAATGGAAGAAAACTCAGTGGTATCTGAGACAGGGCAGCGGGAACCCCCTTAAAAGGACGGCAAAGAAATACTAAACAAGGTAACATCTTGCCTGGCTCCTGGAGGAGAACACAATCTTACAAAATGTTTGGAAAAATTTAACTTCTGATAAATTCATATTAGATTGTATCAGTGGGTGTAGGATTGATTTGGTTTCATGTCCCTACCAAATTGCAGCCCCTCACATGATTCGATTTAATTTAGAGGAACAAATAGCATTGGACAATTTAATTATTGAATTTGAGAGAAATGTAGTCGAGAAGCTGGTGACTTTTTGAATAACGTTTTTCTTCGGGAAAAAAAGATCTAGTAAAATTATTATTAAGAAATATAAAATAATCCTGAATGTTAAAAAACTCAATCTTCATGTACGATTGAGCCATTTTAAGATGGATACGTTACAATCTTGTCTTAACTTGATTGAACTTGGATGTTTCATGAAATCGTTGGATTTGTCCAGTGCCTATCATTCTATCCCAGTGCACCCTGATTATAAATATTTTTTTTGGGCATAATAACCGAACATATCAATATTTAGTCCTCCCTCAGGGATTTAGCGATAGAAGAATGCAAAAGTAATGTGTGCTATAATGCTGAACTCGTTACGCCCCTAGGGTTTGAACTCTCAGACAAGTCTAACTATGAGCCTGCCCAAGAAGTTTCCCATCTTCGAATCCTTTTTCAATTTTATAGAAATGACAGATTCTCTAACTATAAAGAAAAAAGAACAAATCTATAATATGATTTTAAAACATGACCCCATTATATTTCTGTACGACTCTTGGCAAAAGTTATTGGTGTACTAGGAGCAGCACTTCATGCTGTTGAGTATGGGGCTTTGCACTATAGGCGGCTAGAGCTCCATAAGGTTCAAGCCCTTCACGAAGTCCATGAATTTGATAGAATCATTCAATTGTCGCAAGATTGCTTTGATGACCTGATTTGGTGGATAAACGAAGGGATTCATAGTAAAAGTAGAATTTTCAATAATGAGCCAAGCTGGGTAATTCGAATCGACGCTTCTGGATTTGCGTGGGGAGCGATTATGAATGATGTAGCTACTCACGGGATGTGGTCAGATGAGGAGAAACAGGATCATATCAATGTACTAGAAATTAGGGCAGCCTTTTTAGGTATTCAATCTTTATGCAAGGAGTTATCTTATTGTCATATTCGCGTTCTGGGTCACAATTAAAAGCTCCGAGAAATCTGTTCCTCCATGTGAAATCATCCAAACACAATGCCGATTCCATAATAAAACTAAGTTGTAGCTGCTTTTCAGCCGGGAAAGACATCTTTCACTAACTCTCATCCAATTATTATAATACCAATAATATGAAATTCTTACCCTTTTTAATCTATGTGGAGCATCGTATTGCATACCGATAGTAGCTTTCAGAGCGTATGAAAATCTGAAAGAGGGTGGGAAGGGATAGGCAAGATATTCCTACAAACATTGCAAGACGAAAGAATTATAATTACACTTCACCTTACAGTTACAGGTAAGCTTCGTCTAATTCTTAAATGTTCTCATTATCTGAAATGGGGAAAAAAAAAACTTAAAGTAACATGACCGTCTTGAATTTTTTAAAGATCAGCTTTATTTTGCAAAGTTGTCAACACCGTAAACAATTACGAAACATAACACCAATGCTATCTTATCTAATCCTTGCTGAGAAGAAAAGAAACTTACTTCAATCAGCATTGAAGGACTCATCAATTGTACATTCTATTCTATTCTACAATTCTATCTTTTTTGTAAGATAATTTTGGTTGGTAAAACAGAGTTTGTCACAGGAAAAATTTCTAAAAAAAAGCATCAAATTTTACATCTTCACTTTAACCGACCAGAATTATTCAGAAAAAATATGTAAATAATTTGATATTATCATCATGATTTGATGTGCAAAAACCAACTCTAAGAGAGTCAGTCATCTCAACACAGTAAACACTGTTTTTCATATAAGTATGTTTCTATTTATTAAAAAGCTAGTCTCATTTAATTTTAACAGTTTCAATATGGAAACAAGAGATTGGGTCGGACTGTCGTTTTATTAAGGACGAAAATATTGATGGAACCAGAAAAACATCTGATGGGGCTTCTACGGAAAGAGTTTTGTCCATGAAATAAAAAAAAACCAAACAAAAAAAGAAAAACCAAAAGAAAAACCAACCCCCAAAACAAAAAAACCCACAAAAACAAAACAAAACAACAATAACAAAAGAAAACAAACGAACAAAAAACTCCCAAAACCCCCCCCATCTCTATCTAATGTGAAGGATAAAAGTATAGACGCAATGATATAGAGTAGTGGGTATAGTACAAACACTAAAATAATAAACCTGTATAGTTGCTAAGGCAGAATCATTCCTAGAGGGCTTAGTTACTCGATATTTGTTAAACACTTTTTGGTCCTTTGTCCGTATTAGTCTAAAATATTTGGTATCTTCAATCGCCGCATCTGGTAGACTCAATGAAAGTTGGAAAACATAGGTAGGTATCCTGCACGCCACAGAAACAAAATATGTTATCCAGATTTTTCTTCACATGTACAAATTTCCAAGTTCGAATAGTTAAAGTCCTACCTGTTAAAACAATGGGATTGTAAAATTTTTCCAGCTTTATAAGAAATACACATAATTTTCTTATCGTTTTCGTCAGTTAAGGTACTGTCCGATCTGTCCATCAACATGTTTAAATTGTTTTAATTTCCTTCAGTCTTATTTTTGAGAAAATGATCTCTTGCAGCTTAGTATTCATTTTTATTTGTACCATATCTAGTGATTTATGAATTCAAATATTTTATTCGCACCGTAATCATGAAAAAGACATGGCGGTTGCTTAGTTATAGATGGTGCACATCGTTATTTCTTCGCCAATGGGCCAATGCTTTCACTGCTGAAAATTTGTTTGGGTGTTCTCCCTTTCCTTTTTTATTTTTTCTATTTCTGTCCTTTTTCTCTGTTGGTGGTTTTGTTGACATAATCTGCGCAGGACAGGCTATTTTAGTCGCAGCAAAATCAATAGGCGTTCAGGTCAGACGGATAAAAGGAATTGAAGACTGACCGAGGTTCGCGCACGTTGACGACAATCGCCCTCTCCAGACCCAAACTTTTACGACCCCCGTCAACGCACTCGACACAGTCTCAACAGACCAAAGAGGTTACCTCCTTTGATTTTGTGTGTATAAACTAGAGCGCTCCCTCCGTTGTTACCTCCGTGGAAAATTGCTAACCTTGACAGCCATGCTCAAAGGGGCAAAAGTGACTTCCGGCGTCTACTATACTGAGGTTTGTTTACATTTATCAAGAG
The DNA here is from genome assembly GCA_031471865.1 of Melibe leonina. NCBI lineage: Eukaryota > Metazoa > Mollusca > Gastropoda > Nudibranchia > Dendronotidae > Melibe > Melibe leonina. The sequence continues at coordinate 1,266 of JAUEKZ010196544.1, read as the reverse complement.
TCATCACAGACTCCATCAACAATGATGTTTGCGTATTTTAAGTGTTGTTGGCTGCCCAAAAAGAAGAAATACTTCAGACAATCGGAGTTTGGAAGGTAATTCTAACCTCTTTAGTTCTAAACTTTATCTTGTTGCTAAGACTAATCTAGGCTAGAATGGGTGATGAACAGATGCCTTGACAATAACAATAACGTGAAAAAGCAAATCGTCACGGTCATTCCACAATTGCCTTAGTCACTTTTTGGTGTTTTGAGAAAAACGATAAAAACCCTTTTTAGAAGTTATCATTGTAGTTAGATATTCAATTTTATCTTTTTGCCATGATACTTTAAGCCTCAAAAGACACTTTTATCATCTTTTCTTTTTAAATTGTATCGTAGTTTTGGCGTTATGTGACTTAGGCAAGAGTGGAATAAAAAAATAATGAATTAGGCAAGGACTTGGGCAATTGTGTCTCAATTTTATCTGACTTGTGCAAATGTGGAACAAATAACATCATTAATTTTTTATCTAAAAATTAACCCTTTCAATGCTAGGGACACCAACATTTGGCACGGTCCCTCATCAAAGCCCAAGGAAGGTAAATCACAGCTTGTGAAATGAAATGCCTGAGAAAAAACCATCAACGTCACAAGAGGGGATCGCTTAAAAAATGAATGCATCCGCAAACAAACAAAAACAGAATCAGTCATGAACCTTACGGGAAATCAAAGAATAAAATCATTTGGCCATTTAATGTGAATGCCTCAATCCCAAATGACAGCAAGATCTTTCCACCAAAAAGAGTCAAGTTTTTTTTAGCAGAGGAAGACCAAGAAAGACAAGGCTGGATGGAGTCAAGGAGGTGATACTACAACACAACCAGTCGGTCACAAATGCTGCTCACTAGACACAGGACCGGAAATTGTACCTTCCCTTCTCATCACTTAGTGATACCAGAGGACGGGAAAAAGTAAAGAGGAAAAAGTTCACATTAGGTGTGGAGTAAGCAGTGGAAATGATAAGAAATCATTCAGATTAAAAATAATAAGACAAGATAAGATAAGATAACTTTATTGATCCCTCAACGGGGAAATTATTTTACAATGCTACATACAGACAAAGGGATGCACCAGAAGACAGGAAACAATCAAATGAATAGGCAAGCATAAATCATAAACATAAATGATTAGATTAAAAAAAAAAAAACATAATCAATAACAGATAAAACAATGAATTTCATTAAGGCCTTGGGTGTAAAGTGTTCAAGATCGAAATGGACCTAGG
>JAUEKZ010196543.1:14099-24506 GCA_031471865.1 Melibe leonina | reverse complement strand
CAAAATCGCACCAATTGAAACACACAAGACTTTTCCATTCTATTTTTCTATTCCTAAAACCTACCAGTGGACACACAACTATAGTATTGAAAATTTTGCATATTTCAAATCGGTTAGAATCAGAATTCTATTTAATCAAAACAGTGCAACACCAAGGAAAGAAACAATTTATCTGTTTTACAATTTGAAGTCCATTAGGCCATTTTTATAATATTATTATCATACCATTAGGATTGCACCATCCAAGGGCAAAAACACATCTTGTCTAAACCTTCTCTCACAAAATTGGGGGGAAAAAAATCTATTCACAATGGGATATTTCATTACTATAATATTCTTGTTAATCTTTTTGCGTCAGGAGCTTAATTTTATTGACCATCAAGTTCAGACAGATAATGCAGGGCAAATTTAATGTCGAATCTCTTGCTTCAAAGACACGAGAATAGTTTAATGGCGTAGGAGGTGTATTCATCTGAAAGGCATATTGGCGATTCCCTATGTAGATACGATGAGCATGGGTGATTTTAGGCGTTAGCTTTGCCGCTCGGAATGTGATAATCATCCACGATTGTTGCTTCTACATAATATATATTATTTTGATATGATTAGTGTTATTAGTATTATTAATATAATACTCATAGTTATTATCCTAGATATTGCAATTGTTATTATTATATTATTATCATTATTATTCCTATAATTTATAGCATTTTGATAGAATAGCCAACAATTATTCATGTTATTCTTAATAATATGATTATTATACCAATGATAAATATCATCATTATTATCAGTATTATCCTTATTATTAATGTGTTCTGCCTTTGAAGATGACAGCTGTGATTTTCTGATCTCGTAAAGTACAGAAAATAATAGAATTGAAGCGTTTTGTTTTGTTTGGTTTTTCTTTGGATTTTCTTTTGGTTTTTTCTTCTTCTCCTTCTTTTCAGCTTTTTTTTTTTTTTTTAATTGATTCGTTTTGTTATAATATTATGTGTGTGTATGTGTGTGTGTGTGTGTGTGTGTGTGTGTGTGTGTGTGTAGTGAGTTTGTGTGTGTCTGTGTGTTTGGTTGCATGTAATCTAGGATTAGTGATCTCTGAAAAAGACGAAGATATTCTCAAATTGAGCTTGGGTCTCTGTCTCTCTCTCTCTCTCTCTCTCTCTATGATAAAGGGCATTCTATATTTAAACCAAGAATGTGGTTGCTTCCTTGTTCCTTAACCCTTTCACTGCGAGGTCTGATTCTAACCCAACTGAAATAATAATATGTAAAAGCTTCAAAATGTACGTGTTCGTATACCAGATAAATTAGATTTCAGTTCACAGTTCAAATCTTGAAGACACCATACTCTTCAAGATTTGAACTGTTCTTATGGGTTAAAAGCAACAGTGATTATCAAGTCGAATACTAATGTATCACCGTATATCTATTCCGCCCGTTCATTAGTAGTTTCACCATTTAAAAACCCCGCTGGTACGTTTGCTTGTTTTTTTTTGTTTTTATTTGTTGTTTTTTAAATTAATTTTAAAAAAATATTTTGTTGTTAATTTTGTTTTAGACAAGTGAGACATTTTGGTTCTGTTGGTTCTCGTCTTCGTGGACACATAAAAACCTTTACGTGATCGTGTTAGTGTGTGTAGTGGACGTAAATGTGATTACCACCCAAGACTAAGGGACCCTGAGAGTGGTGCTGCCGTGGTAGACTGGTTAGTGGTCAGTGGTTACTCGTTGGTCATTTCTAGGTACGCATTTCACGTGCATTTTAGCACTTGACCACTTGACTGTCCACTTACTACCGGTGGACGGCTCTTGACACGTGACCGGCACTAAAATGGTCAATCCAATGTAGTTATTGAGGATTGACCGGTGGCCAGTGTTAGGCATATCGTGTTACAGTACAGATAAAACAGAATAGTTCAGATTGTGTTTTTTTTTCTTTCTCTTTTTGTTTTCTCTTTTTACTATCTCTCTCTCTTTATTTCTTTCTATCGCTCTCTCTATTGATCTATTTTTTTCGCCCTTTTGCACACACATACACACACACCCACACACACGCATAAAACCGCACAAAATAAAATAAGCCATGCCCCCCCCCTACCACCCCCCCCCCCGAAAAAGATACAAAAAATACAAAAGTACATCCCAAGAAGCAATCAAACAAAACAAATCGTAGCGATGGATCTTTATAATAGTCATAACAATATTTGTAAGATTGCTCAAGTGGCCACTATGACAGTCGTGCCGGTGATTAGTGTGCTCTACTTCAAATTCTTTTTTAGACAGATAAAATAAAAGAGTGAGAGAGAAGGGGAGGGAAAAAGAGAAGGGATGGCGAAACGGTGAGAAGGGATTGATTTTCAACCCTGCCTACATCCCTACCATCCCTCCCTCCCTCCCTCCCGTCCTCTCTTTCTCTCTCTCTTTCTCTCTCTCTCTCTCTTTCGCTCTCGCTCTCAATTTGTCCCACTCATGAAAATTACATCTTATTGTCCTTAAATAGCTTTTTAAAAAAAACAAAAAAACACATATTAAAGAGTCTACTCTATTGAAAAAAAATTTAACATTGGTTATTATAACGGACTTCCCCCCCCCCCCCCCATTGCTTTAGGTTGTGACCATTTTACAGTTATTTAGACCGAATTAAAAAAAAAAAGAAAAAAAGAAAGGAAATATTGTATTGACCATCGCTGGATATCGTCGGCAAACGGCGACCTCTATTCAAAAACACACAACCTATAATATATAATGAACACTTCCGCTCGATTGACGCAATATCCGGTTGCTTTCACATACCCCTCCGGACAGGGACCATTGGTGACCACCGCTGTACATGCGGCATTGTCCGGCTTTTATCGACCGTTCTATCATTGGAGGGAGGGAGGGAGGGAGGGAGGGAGGGAGGCTTGACCCTCTTACGTATCTCCTGATTAACCAATCCCCAAGTTTACTTCGACATCACTAGAGCAATCCCTTGGCAATTCTATATCGGGTGTGGGGGGGGGGGGGGGGGGTATTATTATTTCAATTTTGGCTTTCTGGCACAATCTAACAAGCTGTCCAAAGGCGAATCGAAATCAATTCTGAAATCAACTGACCTTTTGGTTTGTATTTGGTTGTCGTGTTGTTTTTATTGTTTCCTTTTCCTTTTTTTTGGGGGGGGGGGGGTAGTGAAAGTTTGATTACAAAATATTTCCCTATGATGCGCTTTTACATTAAATAAGCAGCTCTGAACACCGTTTATAAAACCAATTATACAATCGATTGTGTTTAAAGAGTGTAAAGAATACGAGTTAATAGTGGTGCAAGTCTGTCCCTTAGAGCCTTGTTGGCAATAAAATATGATGATGTCTCCGTATGTGCAACATGAAGTGTTCAAGCTACAAGTTAATGACACCCTCTGGACAGGACATTATGCTTCATCACGACATATTAAGTCTGTCCCTTAGAGCCTTGTTGGCAATAAAACATGATGGTGTCTCCGTATGTGCAACATGAAGTGTTCAAGCTACAAGTTAATGACACCCTCTGGACAGGACAATTTGCTTCATCACGACATATTACTTCCGCAACTGAACAGGCGGGTCGGTTGGTGTTTTTGTTTTTGTGTTGTCTTTTTCTGTTTATAAACAATCATAATTCCTAGATGAGACAAATAAAAAGCAATTATTTTATTTCTTGCCCAAGGGAAAAAATCGAAAGGCCCAAACACGGTGCAGCAGATTTCTGTGCTGTTTTGCTATAGAAGCTACCAGCTTGTCCAACGCGGCTCCAGTGTTGATTTTGTTACACTTGCTAGATCTACTTTTTGTGTTCTGTGGTTTGTGTGGGGGGGGGGGGAGGGAGGGGGGAGAGGGGGAGGGGGGCGGTGTCCTTATTGTTCGGGGTTTTATTTAGTTTTGCTTTTTTTTGTTTTGTTTTTTTTGTTGGTTTTTTTTGTTGTTGTTTTTTTGTGTTCTCTTTTTCTGTCGATAAACAACCAGCTGGCAATCTAGCTGACCAGTCCAAACCAATGAGATCATATTTCAAGTGACATTTGCACTCGTCACATCCTTGGGGGAAATCAGTATATTGGACGTGTTGTGTTTCCGGACGTCCTTGTGGGAGACCGGACGTCATCTACCTCGTTAGACAGGACGTCTGTGCCACGTCCCTGGCTAGACCACTGGCTGGTAAATGAAACGGGGGTAGGTGGCAAGCGGTACACTCCTGTCGCGTGAGATGTGCTTGTGTAATTCGAAATTTGATAATACAATGATATATTGCGTTGAAAAAGGCAGCGAGAAGGGGAAGTAGAGGTTTGCGTGACAGGGAGATTGAAGTGGTTGCTTGATATTCTGCTGTAAAGCAATATGGCGATGATTGGTTTTCTGTTATTTAATTCAGTGTAAATTATATAAGAATAAAAAGTGTTGGGAGGCTAGGGGAAGCTTTAATGATTTGAGTGCGTTGATAAAATGCAATCTTTGGGATAGGGGCAGACAGCAGTGCCTATGCAATTCTGACCCATCACCACGGTTTGATGCAGAAGGTACATCTCAGAAGAAGAAAAAATTATGACTTTATATTTCTGGTAAACTTTTGCTGTTAATTTTTTCAGTGTTTTTCTTTATTAACAAATTTATATTTAAGCGGTTGAAATAAAGAGATAAAAAAACGGAACAAACATTCTTCAAGTTACTTCGATTTATGGGTTTTCTTAGTGGCAATTCCACTCTAGCCACTTTACCTTGTGTACTGAAACGTGGTGCTGGGTCACATTTCATTCGTCGGATAGAAAGCAGTTCCCTTCACCGTGATTTGGCCTCACACGCTCTGCTTCAATTCCTGTAGCCAGACATTCCCTCCTTTCTTTCTTTCTTCCCCCCCCCCTCTCTCTCTCTCTCTCTCTCTATCTCTTTCCCTTACTCCCTTTATCTCTCCCTTCCACTCTATCTCCGCCTCTATGTTTCTCTCCCCTTCTCTCTCTATCTCTTTCCTCGCTGAGGTGGATAGTAAGGGGAACAAGGGTAAATGAGAAGGGTAATAGGAGCAGACCATATATCCGGCCACGCAACAGCTTATTAGGAGCAGACCACATATCCGACCATGCAACAGCTTAATAGGAGCGTACCACATATCCGGCCATGCAACAGCTTATTAGAAGGCCAATCATCTCCCCGCACACAGTAGACCGCATTAGACCGTGGCCTGCGTGAAGTCATATTAACCCTTTCACTGCGAGGTCTGATTTAAGCCCAACTGAATGATAAGCAAAATCTTCAAAATCTACGGGTTTTGAGGATTTTGGTGGGCTTTGAAGTGAAAGGGTTAAGATGTGAGCGGAGAGCTCAAGTGGTTAGCTCGTTGTCTCCTGCTGCTGGCCAGGCGATTGATGCTGTAGGTGGGTCCCAGGTTTGAACCCCATTCTGGTCAATATTCTGTTGTTGTTTTTTTCATTTTTCTGCTTTCTTTGTCTCTGTCTCGTTTCTGCACTGTATATCTATTTAAAGGTTGACATATTAAGAGGTAGGCATGGTGCTATATTATGTGGTGAGCACATAGGCTGCTCTCTACTCACCTACTACACACTTTACATTTGCATTACTTGTCTACGTTTCGTCTAGGTTGTCATACACCTCGCCTTAGATTCATCTGGATCCGTCATGAACCGCTCGACACTCGACACCCCATTTTGGGAGATAAACATGTTCCACTAAAACAAAAATTCAATTATTTGCGACACTTAATAAATAAATAAATAAATAAATGAAAACAACCACAATAAAAAACAACAACAATAAATGAATTAGTAACGTGTGCAAATGGAATGTGGACGTGGGCGACAGGCTGTGAGGACACCAAGGATTTATCTCGCTCAGCCGGAAGTAGAAGTAGTGGCGGAAAATTTGAAAGGGAGAGAAAGGAGTAAAGGGGTGGGAGGGGGTAGAAGGGGAGGAGGGGGGGGGAGAAGGGGGGGAATCAGAAGAGGGCAAAGCCGAGGGTAATCAGGAGAGGGAAATATCTGCTTGACAAATTTGATTTGGTCCCGCCATTAATCCTTCACGCTCTGGTCTTAATAGGAGCTTTCAACACACATTACTTCCGTGTCCGTCTCTCTCCAACACAATCTCTCTCTCTCTCTCTCTCTCTCTCTCTCTCTCTCTCTTTTCATCCATCTCACTCTCTCTCTTCTCACTATCTCTTTCTCCCTTTGTCTCTGTCGCTCACTCTCTCTTACTCTCTCTCCATACCTCTTTCTCTCTATCTCTCTCTTTCCCTCTCTTTCTCTCTATCTCTCTCTCCTTCTCTTTCTCTCTATCTCTCTGTCTTCCTTCAGATTCCTAGTACCTGCTATATGACAAATTGATAAAAGTACTCAAAATCAAATCAACGCATTTGGCCTGTACAAGATTTCCTATAATGTCTAGCGTGTATTTCATTTATAGACGGTATAATGTGTTTGACTTCATAAAGGTGTGTGTCCACTGGTAGGTTTTAGGAATAGAAAAATGGAATTGAAAAGGCTGAGTGTTTCTATTGGTGCGATTCCAAAACCGCACCAATGGAAACACTTTCCCATTCCAATTTTCTAATCCTAAAACCTCCCAGTGGACACACACCTTAATGACAACATGTCCGCAACCAAGTGAGTAGTGTTCACCTCTTTTCCCTCGAAATAAAACCATAATACAATCGTGCGTGTTGATACAGTGCAGGCATTTTTTTTTTAATTTTGCCTCAACGCATACAGTCTATATAATATTATTACTCGTATTTTAAAAGTATAATCATACCGATATGTTAGTCATAAAATAAAATCATTCTTATTGTATAATAACAAACAATAGACAATATTATTATTGTTTTAATCTCTTGACACAAGATAGGAAATTATAGACTAAAGGTTAGTACCAGCGCCAAATCGAGGGAGCCAAGTTGACAGCACATGAGTCAAACGGAGAGACAAGCGTATACTTATCTGATTTCTTTCATGCTCAAACTGTGATTCACCGCCTACCACATATTTGGCCTCAAAGTAACACACACACACACACACACACACACACACACACACAACCATATTTGTATATATGTTTGTGTTCAGGTATATCTTATATATATATATATATATAATACTAGCTACTTACCCGTTCAGGAACGGAGAGACAAGAAGACACAGCTTGATCATTTTTCAGTGGATAAAGAAAACAAATCCCTCAATTACTGATAAATATCCCTTCATTTCAATATATGCTATTTATGGCTGTCATCCTTGTTGGACTGTGCTGTTACAAATAAGCTAAAGTCTACATTTTATTTGATGGGAATACAATGATCACTCTCACCCAGCCCCTCTCCTTTCTTCTTTCACCAACAGGCACAATTACATCCACTCCTGAACTAGAAAAGAAGACTTATAGGATCTGAAAGATTTGATCTTACAATCAAAAAGATTTTGGTGTGGCAGTGGGTGTTTTTAACTTACCTTTATACTTGAGGGAAATAAAAAGCAAACGAATTCCGTTTATTTGTATCAAACCTATCTGGCATGCATATAATTTCTAAACAGTTTTGAATATCCATCCATAAATTAACTTTTTCTAGGCGATTGAACTTTCGAAAATGAGGAAGAAAAAATCCCGCAGAAAGTGGACACAAATAAACGCTTTTTTAAAATTCATCCATAAAATCCTTCCTAATAACGCTACAGAGTTGAAACTTGGCAGTATTATAGAATATTAAATGAGGAATTTAAAAAATCTAAACAAAATGGACATCACTGATGTTTGTGAGGTAGTTTTATACATTTGCGTGTCATCAATTTCAGGTATTTTTCCTCTCTCAAACGGAATTGGGAACATCTTCCCAGAACAACAGAAAACTGGGCAACCATATTGTTTGATATACACATGTGCCTTTTCTTGCACATGTTATGAATTATTCAAACTGGTTTTAAGGATCCAACAGGGATCAAAAGTTTTGAAGAAAAGCTATGTTTCAACGAAATATGTAACCCTTCCGCATGAAAAAGATCAATAGAAAATGTTCCGATCAACGGAGAATATTAAAATATATCATACATTTTACCACATTTGCATTAAATTCTATGGAAGTAGAAGTAGAAGGTTCTGGCAAGGGGCTAATGGGTGCTGCTTGGGGGTAGAACGTCATGGCAAGGGGTTAGTGGGTGCTGCTTGGGGGTAGAACGTCATGGCAAGGGGTTAGTGGGTGCTGCTTGGGGGTTGAAGGTCCTGAAAAGGGGCAAGTGGGCGTTGCTAGGGGGAGTGAGGGGCTGGGTGGTGTTTGAAGTGTGTGATGTCTGCGTGTTGATGAGCACAAGACCCACGTGCTTGAGGTAGCAAAAAAATTTTCTTCCTGGCCTTTCTTTATCTTCCCCCTCAATTTTCCGATCAGGTCATAAGGTCTTATCAGTTTTACCATCAAACGGCCCTCTGATCATTCCCTTATCCCATTCCATTCCTTTATTATTTCTGTAGCCAAGTAAGGGTCCCCTATTTTCCATCCAAAGTTCTTTGCAAATCTGAAATAGTACAGTCTTATTGTCTATCGTTTTTCGAGGGTCCATTTTTCAGTACCAGTAATTGCCGATTCATTGTTGACAACTGAAAAACATGATACCTAAGGTGGTATTTTTGTAATGTTTCATAATTAGTTTATTGATCCTTGGCTGCAAATACTTAAGAGACAAAAAATTCAAACTGTAGCTTCTTTGGGATGGCCCATCATTTATATAGAAGAACAGGTCTGCGAACGCAAACACATAGCTAGAACGACCCCGAAAAACCTCGCTTATTTTAATAAAAATATTGAAAATATAACACATTCTTTTGTAAAATTGTTAGCTTCTAACAATCTATAAATAAATTCTATTATTTTTAGTTAATTGACATTGTTTTTCGACTTTCGAGTGCTATTTACGAAACATTAATGCCACTATAAAAGTCGAATGATTTAGAGATAATTTTTATATTGAATGGGCGCCGCCATTTTGTGACATTGTTTTCAGTCAATGACATTCGCGCTTGCAATTACAACTCATACATAACTTCTGTTAGGTTTGGCCCACTTTTTCAATTGGCAATTTTCAATATGATCGTGTTTAAATATTCGCCACGGAATAAGAACACGTTCAAAATACGTATATTCACAAATAATAGAGATAAAGGATAGTTCTATCTACCCGTACATTATGTACTTCCACCGTATTTCATATAGTTTTCAAAACGCACTCGTTTTTGTCAAAAAACACATCAAAACTGCCGTTTGTATTTACTCGATCGAAACATTACATACGACACGTGAGAATATAACATTTTTTCTTGTAGCTTGCTAAGTTTTATTAATTTTGACCCAGAAAAAAACACCGTACGAGACTTATTAAAAGAAGCACTTGTAAAAAATACGGGTCGGATGTTTGGTCAATTTTGATCGGGTAAATGCGTCATTTTTTTGTGCCAACGAAAACGGGTGGATTGACGTTGCTATATAAATATATAAAAGACCCATCCATATTATTCATTTTCCCTCTTTCTCTCTCTCTCTCTCTCTCTCTTTCTCTCTCTCTCTCTCTCTCTCTCTCTGTCTGTCTCGCTCTCTCTATCTATCTCTCAAACACACACTCACACTCACTCACACACACACACACACACACACACACACACACACCCTCACAAGCACGTGCGCACACATGCATATTCACACAAATTAAATGGGCCGGAAAAAAGCGGCAATATAGAATTGATAATACGATAATGTCCATCAACATCACCACATTGATCTTGTTACACCTCGTGTATCCTCCAATTCGCGTTCTTACATTTCCACATTCTAGCGTCTAGCGCCACTTGTCGCCTGCCCTAAGCAATGGGTATCACGTGACCTCAAAATGGCGTGCTCAACCGATTCCTAGGAACTTTAAGAGCTTTTTGAGAGTCCTAAATGTCATTTTCCCCCGATTCTCCTCCTCAATCTGTCCTTCCGTCACTCATTTTCTTCTTTGTTCTCCTCCTTCTCCTCCTCCGCCATTTTTTTCTCCAGTGCGCCATTTTTTTCTCCAAACTGCAAACATCCTCCACTCGCGGAAATCCGATCGTTTAATTTCTCAACAAAGAAAATAGAGCAAAGTGTTTCAATATCGGCGGCCGGTAGTCCCGTCTCCGTGTGTAAGGTTTTCCGGGTAGCTTCACTTTTCCCCACCCACTCCCAACCCTATTCCCAGAGCATTACCTTCTCATTCATATTTGTTAATCTTTTCCTGGTTAAGTTTCAGGGGTGAGTGGTGGATGGGGTTGGAATAGGAGTTTGGATGAAGTAGCAGAGATCGATAAAATGATAGATAGATTGATAGATAGAGAGAGAGAGAGAGAGAGAGAGAGAGAGAGAGTGAGAGAGAGAGAGAGATTG
>JAUEKZ010196532.1:0-11701 GCA_031471865.1 Melibe leonina | reverse complement strand
TAAAATGGGTACCTGGCCCTCCATACAGCAGTGTCTTTGTCCCACAAACGAATTGTAACACGCCTAACAGGCGCTTGCCTTGTCTTATGTTTCTCAATATTTGCTGTTGGCCGGGGCAAGTAAAAAATGTAAAGCGCGATGAGCACTCGTGGATATCAGCGCTATATAAGCCTCCACTTTTTTACTTTGTTGTAATTGCTGCTGTTCTATTATTGTTGCTGTTGCTGTTGTTGCTGCGTACTTGTGTATAACTGTATGTGATATATATATATATATATATATATATAGAGAGAGAGAGAGAGGGGGGGGGTATGGTAGAGTAGTATTTTCTTAATTCTTTTCTCTACTCTCAAGGCACAACTTCAAGTAGCCTTCTGTCTTGAGCCACAAACGACGCCAAATCTCTGCCATGGCTTTTTCATTGTCCAAGACGAGACCACGAAACTGCTCTACTAGGTTGACTGCTGTGTCATGTGCAAGGCAGAATATCATTTCACACAGCATAGAATAAATAGGCCGACCATGATACCCTGATCACAAGCATAAAAAAGAAGAGGGGGAAAATATGTACTTTTATTGTATGTATGCTACGCTGTTAAAAAAAGGTAATGCCTATTGGAATAAAGTGCATGTCTGCTTGCAAAGATGTTTTGTTTTTTTTGCTCCCAGGATCACACGTTCTGGGACCTTTAAGAATCTTTCACAAAGAAACAGGCGGAGGAAGGGGTGAGAAGAGGGGTGTATGTTGTATGAATAGAGGGAGAAGGAGATGAAAGAACCTAGGAAAGAGAGGGAGAGAAATAGATGAGAGAATTAAAGAAAGAGAGAGAGGGGGAGGGAATTATAGAAAAAGGGGGACAGGTCTGGAGCTTCTCCTCTGTATTCCAAGGGTCAGACCAATGTGGCACAACACACAGGGACCAGCAGACCAGACTACAAGGAAACTAACGCTATTGCATGCTATCACTAGTAACACCCTCAAGTTTTCTTCTATTTTTCGTCAATTCACATCGAGTAGGTTGACAAAGGTGCCATCTACAATCTTGAATGCGTTGGTTGGTTTGTTGGCAGGTTGGTTGGTTGGTTGGTTGGTTGATTGGTTGGCTGGTTGGTTGGTTGGTTGGTTGGTTTGTTGGTTGGTTGGTTGGTTTGTTGGTTGGCAGGTTGGTTGGTTGAGTGGTTGGTTGGTTGGTTGGTTGGTTGGTTGAGTGGTTGGTTGGTTGGTTGGTTGGTTAGTTGGTTGGTTGGTTGGTTGGTTGGTTGGTTGGTTGGTTGGTTGGTTGGTTGGTTAGATGGCTGGTTGGATGATTGGTTGGTGGTTGGTTTGTAGATTGATTTGTTTTACCCCGTTTTGAGCTCTTTAAAACACATCTAAGGTCTGATCAAATGTCCCTTTATCCCTTTAGAGTGCTGCACGTGATCAAATGTTTCACTCACTCAGTCACAGTATATTAACACCAGGCCAAGCAGTCATAGCACTGCTTCCATAATGGCCAAGCACCATGGAGACATCCGATGGCCACGCTAGGGTAGCATGTTGACGAGGTTCGAACTACTTCCCTACCGGCACTGAGGCGGACACACTGCCCGTTAACCCTTTCAATGCTAATGTTATCTCTCAAACTACTATTATCTAGATACATCAATATCTTCTAGAATTTCCTGCTTTTATACAAGATAAATCAGATTTCAGTGAACTGACATAATATGCCAAAAGCCTGAAACGGGATATGTCAGTTCACTTAAATCTGATTTATCTTGTATACGAACGAAGAATTATTTGAAGAGTTTGCATATATTTGAGTTTGGTTAGAATTGTACCCCGCTTTGAAAGGGTTAAGCTCCGTGGTGGTGGTCAAGAGAGCGCCTCCGTCTATCAATTGAATAGTATGCCCTCACACGAATTCTCTTTCTACCGATAAACCCTTAAACACACACAACGCCGCACTGTCTATATGTCTATCCTTGGAGTATTCGATGGTTCAAAGCGATTTTTCTTCTTTCGTTTTTTTGGGAGGTTGTATTTTCAGACCGACAGCAAGACAGACAGACAGACAGACATGGGGAAAGTCTTTCTTGTCAGGTTTCTGCATTGTCATGGTAATCTCTGCCTGCAGTGTTCGGATAACCCTGTCGTGACAAAGATAATGAGGCAAAGCATTAGAGAAATATCGTGGACTATTTTTTTAATGAGTGGGTACTTATTGTTGGATAGTCTCGTTAAGAGCGGAGGACGATTTACACATCGTTTTTTCCTGAACTCTTCACATTCTATGAACTAGAATACCTTTGAAAGAGAACACCTACTTTTCCATGTTTGATCAGGATGGGGTTTTTTGTGCGTGTTTGTGTGCATATGTTTTTGGTTGGGGGATGCTGGTTGCGTGTGTGAGTGTTTGTGTGTGTGTGTGTGTGTGTGTGTGTTTATGTGTGTTTGTGTGTGTGTGTGTGTGTGTAAGACAGATATATATATATATACATATATATATATATAGAGAGAGAGAGAGAGAGAGAGAGAGAGAGAGAGAGCGTGTGCGTGTGGTTTTGTATCCTTATTTAATTCTCAATTGAGAATACTTTCATGGACAAATTTTATAAACCTTTTCGGAAGGTCTGGACATAAATATTATCCTAAAAGAACGAAATAAGAAAAGCAAGAAACAGTGAAACAAACAACGATACAGCCGTCATCGATTATCTATGGCCGTCATCGATTATTTTTAAAACGAAAATGGAGCTGCTGGAAACCAATAATGGAATGGATTACAAAAATGGTTGTAATAGAATGTAAAAGTTTCCGAGAAAACGGAAGACAAAAAAAACAAAACTGGACGTTTTGGGCTAATGGCTCTTCATCATCAGGATAGTTCAAAAAATGAAAATAAAAAGAGGACACAAAATGCGCCGCTCGGATCATTTTAGTACAACCATGCGTGGTTCAAGCTCCAGAATGATCGAGAGGTACGCTTACAACGATTAATCTACTTAATCTGTTCATGAAGTACCCTTTGTCCGAAACGTTTAATGTTGTTTTGTCATCCATTTTCTCGGAAACTGTTACACAATACAACCTAATCAACCACATCATAACACAATTGTGTGTGTGTTCGTACAGTGCTGTCATTGTTGGGACTATTTTGCTTCAACGTATGGATACAGTATGAACAAGATCCCTGACATCATAGTAGCTTCGTTTGGCGGTCTATGCCACCCCTATACCACCAATTACCCAGTCATGGAAAGTTTCATTACAGGCGTACACGGATTGGAAGCCCCCGTCGAGTTTCGTGAGTGGACACTCCAGCACCAGATGACATCATACATACCCTTGGGTACGGTATTTATTTCCCTTACCCAAATTGCGACATTGGACTGTACCTGGCGCCTGGAAAGTCCTTGTTTTCCCTTAGGACAGGCCCTTAAGGCACTTGTCAACCTTTTTATAATGACTACTTAATAATGAAATTTAATCACGATGCGCCCAATTTCAAACCTAATAGGTGCAATTGCAATACGACAATACTGGATACAAGAGTAGATATCGTTTCCAAACTCAGCCGGAATGGAGTTGGATGTATGATATGCATTGGCATATTTTTACCTTTTTTTTTCATTTGGGGTTTGTTTTTCCTTTTTTTTTTTTCTTTTCTGGTTTCTATGGTTCTTTTTTAAGGATTTAAAAATATCTTTTACCTTATAATATAAAAAATAAAGCAAGATATTAAACATCAAAGTAAAAGGTAATGATTAACAGGCAAAACGGAGACAAAGACAAAGTGACGCCAACGTTTCGGCTTGAGGCCTTTCTCAGACAGACAAAGAAAATAGAGAGAGAGAGAGAAATAGAAAGAAAGAGAATGAAAGAATCAAGTCTCCGTTTTGCCTGCTAATCATTACCTTTTACTTTACTCTAGACTACCACCGGCTCAGCACTCCAAAAAATTAATACAATAATAAATAATGAATCTTTATTGTCCTCAAATATTGGCATTTTTTTCATTTGCTTACAACACATCAATATTAATCCACCCATTCACACATGTATTAATTAGAGATACGATACATCAGAAATATTGACAAAACAACCACACACGTAAACCCATAAAGCCAATTTTGGTAGATCAATGAATCTGGTCAAAATTATCTTTTATCCATAAAATAATCTAAAATAGTTGAAAATAATTTAAAATTTCATCCACTTAACCGTTCAAATATAATCTTAGAACCTCATTTTGTCTTGATAAGAACGGCGGGCCTCGATGTCCCCCATATTTCTTACAAGACTCGAACATAAAATTTACAGTTGGGAATGTAAGTCTATTAGCTTCGAGTAGAACCAAGATTTATTCTCAGCATGAAGTGTGGGATGTTTATGGAGCGGAATAGGCGGACAGCCTTGTAACAAAGCGCCGTACTTGTGATTTTATGCTTTGTTGACCAAATCCAAAATGGATTCTTACTCATTTCCGCTGTGCGTCCAAACTTGGGAAAATAGCAAGCAGGTCGTATTAACCCTTTCCCTACAAAAGACCAGAAGTAAAAGCAAACAGAAATACAACAGGGCTACTCTACCAAGGCTTCTTTTGCTCTCCCAAACCACTTTCATTACGACGACAACCGAATCCACGTGAAGAATCACCAATTCATTCTTTTTTCACATTTCCTGTTAGGTTTAGGAGCGCGGGCGCTTCAAGTCGTTTGAAAATAACAAACTATTCACTTCCCTGGTAACCCTCCTCGGGGGTCCTTCTCCTTGCTTTCTGTGCGGGGGACAGAGGAAGAAAGAAAAAATAGAAAGAACATGCTTTGAAAAGATTTAAATTTGACACGTCGAATTCAAAACTGATGATACTATTTTAACATTTTACGTTAAAAAAGGTCTGTTTCTTTTTTCTTCTTTACTTCCTAGAGCTGAGTTACCGGTATTCTCCATTCATAGCACAGGGAACATGGCCGGGAACTGGGGGATGAACGCGTCCGAAAACAAACAAGGCTTGGTGGAAGATGTCTTTCGTCGTTTCCATTGCATGCGTCCGTTTCTATTCTTAAACAGATGACACATGACTGCCTTTGACTATGATTTCCTGTCTCTTTATGCAACTCAACATGAAATTTGTTTCTGAGCTACCAGTACCATTCAGAATAGTATGGTGGTCTCTATTCTTTTTGTACAGCGAGAGAGTGTGTGTGAGAGAGACGAGGGAGAGAGAGAGTGTGTGTGTGTGTGAGAGAGAAAGAGAGAGAGAGAGAGAGAGAGAGACGTAACGAAGACGAAACGAAGGGGGAAAATGAACGAGTGAAGGAGAGAGACAGGGGGGAGGGGAGAGAGAGAGAGAGAGAGAGAGAGAGAGGGGGGGACTAAAAAAGATGGATAGAAGAAATAGAGAGGGATTGAGCGTAAATGGAAGAGAGAGAGAGGATTATAGGAGAGAAAGGGGTTAAAATAAGGAGCATTGAAGAAAGAAATTTCAATAAATGTGAGTGGAGGCCACAAGCTTTACCCGTTGCCATGTACTCGCCTTGCAGATATCGCTTGGATAGAAATCTCTTTGATTGACGCAAACATGCCATAAACTGCGATGACGAGCGTGAATTTTGCCCGTAACAAAAGCCAACTCTCTAGATTATCTCCTCCTCTTTCTGTTTATTGGAGGTCATCACCAGGTGGCACTCTTTGGTTCACTGACCTGTGATGTCACTCAAAAACCGTCTGTCTGTACGTCGTCTGTCTGCTCGTGACCTCGAGACGCGGTGAAATTTTGGGTTTGAGATTAGAGTTTCCGATTCGTGTCGTCTGCTTGCTCTCATGGTCGTCCGTAGTTTCAGGTCAACACCAGCTAGACCGTGATTGGAAGAAGGAACCAGGTCTTTCCGCCACTCAAGGCTTGCTCCAAGCGGATACTGTTATGAAAAATGGACTATTTTTGAGTGACACATCCAGCCTTTGCACCTGCCGTCTTTATTATATCAATATTGAGGATTTTCCATATCAACGTTATAGTAATGCATTACGAGGTTCTCGGTGGCCCGCTACACATCTACAGAATTTCATTTATTAGTGAGAGTGAAAAGTATCTTACTGTCTATTCCCATCTACAACTAAGGCTGAGCTCCACGCGAACTGAAAACGTATTATAAAAACAATAATAATGATTAGCAATTGATTATCTAGGTATCTATGGGAAATTCTTATGGCCAAATCTACAATATACATTAAGCTTACATGACTTTGAACAATCATTATCATTATGATCATGTACATCTACAAGTCCTAAAATCTACAGGTCATTAGTTAGACACGCTAGCTTCCTCTCAAATCAGATTGGTGAGTTTGGTCGGTAGGATATCATTGACAAACAAAATAATTCTGTGCGGTCAAAATATGATACAAACGTTAGAGTTAGAGTCTATGTTATGGGAGAAATTGAAATATGCTTGGAGGCAAACCGAATTACGTTGGGATTGGTGACTCCACGCACACCTGTCTACTCTGTCAGCTAAATCCGTTTTGCCTCCTCTCATGTTGCCGGCGATAATATGACCTAAGCCATTAATTCATCGTCACTGCCTTACAAAAGCCGGAACCTGCCCTGACAGCTCCACATTCACATCGATAATAGAACACTAACGGTTCGCGATCTTCTTCTGTCAGGTCATCCACGACACACTCTCTCTCTTTCTCTCTCGCTCTCTCTTTCTTTCTCTCCCTTCTCTCTCTCTCTTTATTTCTCTTTCTCTCTCTTTCTCTCTCTCTATATATATATATATCGTGCTCTTTCTCCCCCCCCCCCCACCTCTCTCTCTCTCTCTCTCTCTTTCTCTCACTCTCTCTTTCTCTCTATATATATATACATATATATATCGTGCTCTCTCTCTCTCCCACCTCTCTCTCTCTCTCTCTCTCTCTCTCTCTCTCTCTCCCTGCCAATAACTATATATTAGCGCTGTCTCCAAGTAGTGTCGTGAAGTTGGCAATGGTATGTGATCTGTAGTAAATGAATTATGATCACCGAATCCAGACCCTAAGTTGGTTGGTCAATTGTTCATATCCAAGGTCATATCAAATACTCACATCTCACCCGCACATACACAATATACTGATACCAAGCCAAACATTCTGAGCATTGCTCTCATAATACTATACGTCCTTGCGAGATATAAGCTAAATTGCCTATTCAACGTGTTAAGTATGACGCAAGGGTTAAAACCCCCGTCAAAAAAGGAGCGTTTATATAGCGCAATACCCACCACCAAAGATGCTCAAAGCGACAGAAACATTCAACGTACAACAACAAAATGCTGCCAGTTAGGCGCTTATACATTTATTGTTTTCACAGTGAAAGTAGTAGTAGCTTCGTTTGGCGGGTTATGCCACCCCCACACCACCAATTAGTTGAACTGTGAAAGGATTAGATACCCTTTTTTTCTCCTTGTCGTGCGGGGGTAGGTGGTTGATGGCTATACTTATGGTAAAACGTACAACGCTGTTTCACTCAGTTTCTTTTGGATGCAAGGATGTCAAATTCTCTTTATTTGTCCTCATAGGCGTATACAGTGTGTCCTTGCGGGCCTGTCTCAAAGGAAGACGGGAGCATCTTAAGCGTCAGCCGCAGAGCATCGCCGTAATCTATGTAATAAAAGTAAGTCCTTTAGAGCCAAATGGCCCATGGACCCGGAGCTTATCCCGGTTTTTGTAGCGTGAAGCGGACAAATGACAATGGTTGCCACCATCTGGGTAGGACGCTGGTCTATCGCAGATTTACTTCCCCGATCCAATTGTGGATTGGTACCTATTTTACACCTGGGTGGGGGCGGCATTTGGAGTAAATTCCCTTGCCCAAGGAAAAACCGAAGTGCCCCCGGGTTCTGAGCTGAGTCGCTACCAGTTAGGCCACCGCGGCTCCCGTAATCTAAGTAGTAGATGCAAAGTGCCTTACCCCTGGGCACAACGTCAGTCTTCATTGCTTTTTATCTCCACTTAATCTCTCCTATTTGTTTTTTTTTTAATGGGCAGGTGGAGAGTCGATTTCATTCTGTCGCTATTTATTTTTTTATTTTTTTGGACACCATGATACGGCTTCCACCAACATCAGCAGTCGTTGCTTGTAGTAATCTTCTCCCTACTAGATAACAAGGGGTGAATTTATTGCGCTAAGCCCCCATGCTTCACACTCCATTCGATGCTATAGAATAGTCAAATATTTTACTACAGTACTTTTTCACACCGAAACCGTTTCCACAGACATTACTTTTTTATCGCTGATTCCTCACCTTGGCCATCTTCCCACACTCACACCTCTGTCTTCTTCTTCGCCCGATTTTTTTTAGTATTATTTAATGCTATTGTTATTTTATTTTATTTAGTTGTTTTTTTTTATATTTTATTTGTTGTTGTTTTTGTTTGCGTCTTTTTCTCGGAGGGGTGGGGGTAATCTTGAAATAAAAATTCGCATTTATTTAAACCCGTCCATTTTAGTTAGCAAGTTCAGTTCTTTTCTTGAGCTTTTACGCCAAATTTATGACATCCCTGCGTAAGGCTCCAAGCTCCATCTCTCCTCGGCCATTAAATCAGTCCTGTTTGCTCTTGCTACAACTGCCAAGCACACAAAGCAAGACGGCGAAAGCTGGGAGAACAAACACTTCAAGGTCATAAAAACTGGACATGGCGTCTTTTGACATCGTTGAGCATCAATTTTTTATCGTGTCCTGCCTGAGTTGAGGACATCGGGATGGTTGGCTGGTATTCCGCAAGCTGCTTGAGAAGAGATTGACCAGCTTGGATTGATATAACGTATCTTTCTCCTCCAGTTTTTTCCCCCACTATAGTTTCTTTTATAGGAATATAATGTTTGAAAAAATAAAGTTTCCCTTTCTTCATCTAGCTGCTCTGTGTAAGACTATCTGCTGTGTGGATATTTTTTAAGGATAGCAACACGGATATAAAAAATGACAGTTGAGGTATAAAAATACCTGGCAGGATTGGTCCGGTTTGTCAAGAGCATGCAATGAGCGGAGCGTGAGAAGACGGGGAGAACAAAAGGGTCAGCCGTGTTGGCTAGTTAGCAAGCTGTGGGCAGGTTTTTATGTGTTTTAATGTAAAGAAGATTAAATCTTATTGTGTAGGCAGAGTGGCCTTGCTGCTGGGGGGGGGGGGGGGGGGGGGATTTTAAAAATTAAAACAAATGCAAAAAAAAAAGGAATGGGAGGGGGGATAAAGGGATATGAGTGTCATCTTTCCTGTGGTTTTTCTTCTCTTATTCTGTCTGTCTCTCCGTCTCCCTTTCCCCTTACAGATTTTAATGAGATTTAGATGGGCAACGGCGGATTCGGCTAGACACGTTGAGCTTCCGAGACCTGAGGGATTCTGATTAAAAACCCCTGGTACATTATTGTTGGCTGTTTGATAGTTACCTGTTGAACGCCCTTTCTTACATTTAAGGTCATATCAAAAGCAGAGCTCCCTAGACAAGTTGACGCGCTGGCAAAGAAACAAACGGAGGGCTCACTTGAATATCTGACCTCAGTCACAATATACTGACTCCGGGCAACACTCTTCCCATACATAATGCCTTGCGGTATAGCTGCTAAAATCTGACATTTTAGGTAGGGCACAGCCGGGATTCGAACTCGTGGCCTAATAGTTCCTGGCCTGATCATCTACCTGTTAGGCCCCGGTTCCGGTGAGCATGTGAAAAAAAACCAGTATGAACAGAAAAGGTTAAGCATAGGCAAAACTGATTACATAACATAAGATATTATTATAGTGCTTCTCGATTATATGTACAAATTAATGACCACAACAAATAGCAAGCACTTGAAATTTGCGTAGATCTCTCTAGATCATTTTGGTAATTATTGTGGGCGGTTGGCGGGCGTCTCTGGTGGGCACTACTTCTTTTTTTCCCCTTTTGGCTTAACTATCATCTTACTTTTTTCCAGCACTCTCTCCAGTGCTCCCTTAGCAAGCATACACACACACAGCTGTTTTGTATCTGTTAGCTCAGTCTTAGTCCTGTTTGTCGTCATGACAGACTTATTGTCATCCCCCCTGTCTTACACTGTGGTACCGAACCACAGGGTCAATTGCTATCTAGAGGGACTGAGTACTTTTGTACACAAAGGGCGGTAGAATATCCTGGGTCTCCCTGGACCAGAACAGTGTGTGATGTGGGTGGTGGCCATCATCTGTTTGTGTGTCCTGTTTTGTGATTGTGAGAGGTGATATTTTTTTCTTCTGTAAATCACCTCTTTGTGAAAATTCCCTGGCAGGATCAAAGTCTGGCTATTCTTTTAACTAGCCTATCATCTTACCTCTGGGCGCTTGTATGATCATAGCAGTTGCAAGCGCCCTAAAACTCTCAATAAACATGTTTCGTCGTGAATTTTGATGGTATTGGTGTTTCAAGTTGTGAAGATACAAGCTATTCTGGTGCTGACTAAAGCAGTTGATGGTATTTCTGCAGATCAGCATTTAATGTTTTTGGTAGTGACGTCGGCGTTCTTCCCCGATATTTCTTCCTGGCGCTAAGGAACTGATTGTCTGTGCCGATATGTTGCCGTCTCTTCGGAGAATGTGGCCAAGAAGTTTCCATCTTGTTGTTTGATTCTTCTGTGACTGACAGGGCGTACTTTGCATCGATCGTAGAGGTCTTGATTGCTGATCTTATCTAGCCATATCACACCTATTGTGTTTCTTAGCTTTTTTCTGTGGAGCGCATTAAGACTCTCCAAATTCACCTTATATACATATATATA
Source organism: Melibe leonina (assembly GCA_031471865.1). Taxonomy (NCBI): domain Eukaryota; kingdom Metazoa; phylum Mollusca; class Gastropoda; order Nudibranchia; family Dendronotidae; genus Melibe; species Melibe leonina. Next base: position 946 of record JAUEKZ010196532.1, on the reverse strand, counting down.
TATATATATATATATATATATGTATATATAGATATATATATATGCCATGCACATATTATACAACAGGTAAGGCTGCAGATATAGGTATGAGAACATAATGAAATATCATGCAAAATATAAAGACACAAATACATCTCTAGTACATGCACTGCACAAGACTCAGAAAGCGATAACAATAGTAATAATGGTAATAATGGTAATAATGATATGCTGGTACAAGTTGGTTGTAACATGTAGCACGACACGCCATATCGTCTGTAGATTAACACGACAAGACAGACACAGGTAAAGAACATGATAAAGATAATCACCTTATGAAAAGGATCTTTGGCCTCTCTGTATTTTCATCCGATAATCCCGAAACCTTCTAATCATAGAGCGGGATCTCTTGTATTGTTCATTATATTGTACCCCGTAGTGGGGTCTGGGCAGAGATGATGGATGTGCAAGGCGGAAGGATAAGGAACGTTCTGCCCGGTGGAGGCTGTAAGAAGTGGGTGGGGTGTGCGCACTGGGGTAGAAAACAACCCATTTTGTAGACTAAGGATTAGACCCAAGCCCCGTGCTTTCTCTTGCAAGGCAGACCATTCACACAAAATGCCTTTTATGTCCCTATAGGATTTGGGAGGCTGTGGCTTGTGTGTATGCGTCCATGTTTCTTGAATAGGGATAAAGACGAAATAGAAGATGAAGAAGTTCTTATCATTATGGGTGGACAGTCAGGGTCAGATTTCCCGTTTAAAAAGAAGAGGAAATGCATTGGAAGAGAAAAGAGGACACAGAAGGGAAGGGGTGGAGGGGGAGAGAGAGGGTGGGGGCATACACAGAGAGGGGGAGAGAAAGGGGAGAGAGAGGGAGGGGAGAGAAAGAAAATGATATTAAGATATAAACAGACTGGTATATATACATCGAGAGAGCGAGAGAGAGAGAGAGGGGGGGGGGGGGG
>JAUEKZ010196510.1:0-11701 GCA_031471865.1 Melibe leonina | reverse complement strand
TCGACTGCAGGCCTGTGGGGTGAATTTGAATAAAGCAAATTTACACTAAACATGCAGTAAAGTTAAAATATTGCAGTACTTTACCCTTTCACAGCAAGGTCTAATTCTAACCCACCTGAAATATGCAAAATGTACGTGTTCTTATACCAGATAAATCAGATTTAAGTGGACTGACATTATACATATGCCAAAAGCCTTTTGGCATATGTCAGTTCACTGAAATCTGATTTATCTGGTACGAGAACAGGCAAATCTTTAATACACTTTTTTGGTATATCTATGTCAGTCCACTGAAACCTGATTTATCTGGTATAAGAACAGGAAAATCTTTAATACTTTTTGTGTCCTTAGCAGTGAAAGGGTTAATACCTAATCTTGATAACCAAGCTAGAGTTATTGTGTGGCCAGAAGTTAAGTTTTTTTTCCATTAGGAATGCTAAGTTAAGCTCTTGACCGGTTCAGAAGCTCAAATGGTAGAGCGTCCGTCACGGAACCGATAGGTCGGGGGTTCAAATCCCTAAAACTTAAAAAACAAAATACACAGGAATTTTAACAGCTCTGCTGTTACAGAAACAGTGGTAAGACTGGTTGAGTCGGTGTCAGGATACTGTGAGTGTTGAGGAATTAAAGTGAGCTTTCCGTTTATCTCTGTGCAGCCCAACGCTAACTTCTCTAGAGAGCTCCGGCTTCGATATGACCAAAATTCTGTATAAAAGTAAAAGGCTGTTAAACTGGCAACAACAATGCCAGCCAAATGAAAAAAGAAAGCTTGGGATCTAATCATTGGCACCGTGAGTTGTATGTAGATGAGGAACAATGCGTGGAAAAGTACGATGATGCCGATGAGTATGGACTGGGCAATCTCGTCGTAGTACATCACTTTCTCCGTGTCCTTGAATCGTCCCAGGTGGCAGATGATGGCGTTCTCGGCAGCCTGGGCCGCCAGATAGATCAGGGCAAAGATGAGGTACACGTCCTGCGGACACAAAGTGTAATATGGAACATTTGAGGACACCAAGTGTAATGTGGAACGTTTGAGGACACCAAGTGGAATATAGGTTTGAGGACACCAAGTGGAATATATAAGGTTTGAGGACATCAAGTGGAATATAGAAGTAGAAGGTCTGAGGACAGAAAGTGGAATATAAAAGGTTTGAGGACAATAAGTGGAATATAGAAGGTTTGAGGACACCAGGTGGAATATAGAAGGTTTGAGGACACCAAGTGGAATATAGGTTTGAGGACACCAAGTGGAATATAGAAGTAGAAGGTTTGAGGACACAAAGTGGAATATAGAAGTAGAAATGTTGAGGACAATAAGTGGATTATAGAAGGTTTGAGGGCATAAAATTGGAACATTGAAGTAGGTTTGAGGACACAAAGTGGAATATTGAAGGTTTGAGAAAAAAGTAGTGAAGTGAGTCCCCAATACTCGAACTCGAACGCTGAGCGTCGGTAATCAGGAGTTTACCCGGACAATCCTGATGGTTCTAGATTTAGTTCTAGATATGTCATAGTGTGGTACCGGTAGTTTGAAAGTTCTCTCTCTCTCTCTCTCTCTCTCTCTCTCTCATTCAAGATCAAACGATCTTTTAAAACAGATACCTGTTATGTCAGCTTACTTTTGTATTAAGATAAAAGGCAATTAAAAGGTGAGGATATACAAGACAATGACGTTTCATTAAAACATCTTTGTCTATACAGAAAGGGGATGACGAAACAGAAAAAAAATACATTTGCTGCAACAGTTCATCTTTAATATTACCAAGTATGTGAGGTAGGAAATATGTGGGACGGTGGACCTGGCAACCAGTTTAAAGGCTACACAGGTGAGGAACAATGTGATGGTCACACCTAATCTGTCAGAGCTTCTCGGGTCGATGGACATAACAGTCAGGCTCAGACACATGATGATAAACTGTGGATGATAATAACACAACTAGTTGTAGTGTGTTTATTCACTTGAGAATTCAAAGATGTCATTAATATCGAGGCTCATATAGCAGCCCCGTCGCTCATTCAGTAGGTAGAGCGTCCGCCTATGGACCAGTGATATATCATTATTGAACATCTTTTTTAACACAATTTAGGTCATTTCAAAGGCGGAGATTTCTAGACAAGCTAAAATGCTGCCACACAGAGATAAACGGGGGGCTCATTCGAATATTATATCACCTCCTCACAGTATACTGACACTGGGCCAACCAGTCTATGCGCTGTTCACACAACGCTTGGCGGGACAGCTGCTTAAAACGCCAAATTTAACGTCTTTGGCATGAAGCGTCCTGGATTTGAATCCCTGTTCAGCGACGGATACTCTATAACTTCAGGAAGCTGGTAGGCCTACTATAGCCGGTTATTGTAGATAGCTAGAGCTGGGCCCGAACACTGCTTGGTGTGTGGTGTTGGAAATGAAGCTAAAGCGCAAAAACAAAACAAACAGTCACTTACATACCACTATAGCAAAAATGTTCCACAAGTAAAATCCGACCTTCCTCTTGGCATGGCAGGCTGCAATGAGGACGGGGTGCATAGATGAGCTGTACATGTCTGTGCTGCGGAAGTCCTGGGAGAACTCGACGTGTGTGTAGATTTTCCATTCGTGAGTGCCCTGAGAGAGACAGCACGCCCAAAGCCGTTTTGATCATTTTAACTCTTTCACTTCTAAAGACACCGAAATATTCAAGGCTTGCCTGTTCTTATACCAGATAAATCAGATGTCAGTGAACTGACACATGCCAAAAGCCTATGTCAGTTCACTGAAATCGGATTTATCTGGTATAAGAACACGTACATTTTCAAGATTTTGCATACTTCAGTTGGGTTAGAATCAGACCTTGCTGTGAAAGGGTTAATGCTAAGATTGATTATTCTTATAAAGCTAAACTAGTCTAGTTTATACGTACACATACACACACGCACACACACACACACACACACACACATACACACACACACATACACACACACACACATATTCCATTGTTTTAAGGTGTTTGAGATCACGGGGATATACTTTTTTGCATCTTCTTTGGAAAGGAAAATGATGTCGACATCGTTATGTAAATTTTTGGTGTGTTTTTGGTCTGAGTGATTTTAGGGCTGCTTATAAGTAAATAATGAAAAGGATTGGGCTCAGACTGTCTCCCTATGGTGTTCCTAGTGACGTGTTGATTGTGGTGCTTTCTTTTCCAGGCGTGAAAATGAGAGTTGTGTTGGCCAAAAACACTCGAACAAGTTTGATGTCATCTTTTTTCAGGAAGGTTTCTTATACGTTAAGGAGTTTACTTCTAACTAGAGATATTAAAATCTTCAAGATTTGCCTTGTTTTTTTTATACCATCTAAATCAGATCTTAGTGAAATGGTCAGGCTTTTGACATATCATTTTAACGGCTCACTGAAATCTGATTCATCTCGTAAGAAAGCACAGAGATTTTGAAGATTTTGAATTTGCTCACCAGCATATAACACCAAGTGCCAGTATATTGACACCGGGCCTACCGGTCTTAAGGCTCTTCCCATAACGCCGAGTGCCTGGCAGGACATTCGCTAAAATGTTTATATCAACGTCTTGGGCGTGACGTAGTCGGGAATCTAACCCTTGACCTATTGGTTCTGAGGCAGACGCTCGATAGATTGAGCTTCGGAGCCGGAGACAATAACAGAAAACACGAGGAAGTGATGACCGGCGAAGCAAAGCATGTGATAGAGAGATGAACCAATTTTTAAACCTTTCACAGCGAGTTCTGATTCTAACCCAACTGAAATATGCACTATCTTGAAGGTGCACGAGTACTTATACCAGATAAATCAGATTTCAGAAAACTGACATATGCCAAAAGCCTGACATTCAGGCTTGTAATATATGTCTGTTCACTAAAACTGAAATATGATTTTTCTGGCATAACAACAGGCACGTCTTGAAGATTTTGGTGTTCGTAGCAGTGAAAGGGTTAAAGTATTCTATATGAATTTCAGGCTTTTCACATATATTAATTAATCCACTAAAATGTTTTATTAAGGACAGCCAAATCTTGAAGATTTTTATGCAACCTACCTACTTAGTAGTTTTAAAAATAACCTTGTCATTGAAAGGGCTTACGATATTATATATGTTACTGGTACATAAAGCATAAAAAATGTTAAAAATACTTATCAGTTAGAAAGAAAGCTCCAGAGAGAGAGTCCGACTTTCCTACGACTTGACGGTCACACTCTCTCTCTCTTTGGAGCTTTGTTGTGTCTGTCCTGATGAAGACCTTAGGTCGAAACGTCGGTATATGTTTGTCTTTGTCTCTCTTTTGCCTGTTAACCATTATCTGTACTCTTGACTACCACAGACTCAGCAGTCCATCCTCATATTACATAAAGTATAACGGATAAGTTTGTGTTACCGCCAGGGAATTCTGGTTGACGTAGCTGATGTTTTGTAGATCAGGGACCAGGTCTATCTCGTCGAGGGCTCTATCACTGCTGAGAACCACGCTGAGTTCCTGCAACAAATTAACAAGTCAGTGCGGTACAAGGATGAGAAAGTAACAGAGTGATTCACGAATAGAATTTTTGAATTTTGCACTGCACTAGCACGGGCTATCAAGAACTGAAGAGAGCCAAAGAAACAGAGACAAACAAGGAGAGATATAGAGGGAGCGCGGGTGTGGAATGATGATAGATAGATAGATAAGTAGATAGATAAATAGATAGATAGATATATAGATAGATAGAGAGAGAGGGATGAGAGAGAGAGAGAGAGAGGTGTGTTAGGGTGGGGATGGGAAATGGAAAAGAATGGACCAGGCTACGAAAATGTTTGTGGAAGTTAGTCTCAAATTATAAAGCTAGTTTCAATTTCAAGCTACATTACTAGAGAATGGTAAATAATCTATGTATAAGAACATGCAGTTCAAATAGCTGGGAGAGGTGCCGAGAACACCCATACTTATCACTCTCGCTCCCTTGCTATGTTATTTAGTTTGACGTCACAACGGATGGAATTCAGGGACGCATATAATTTAGCTCATTTGGTAGAGCGGAAGATTATTGCGCTGAAGGTCCTGGGTTCGATCGCCCTGATAGGCGGAGTATTTCTTTTCCTAAACAAGAAAAACCCATTGTCGACCAAGCAATGTAATGAGTACCTGGCATTCCTTGCAGCATGGTGTATATCCAACAAACAAATTGTAATACGCCTTACCGGTGCTTGTCTTGTTCCAATATTTCCATGTTCGATGGGAGGAAACACACGTTTAAATCACTTCCAGGGTTTTACATAAACAGCTATAGAAATGCACTTCGTCATAAATTTTATAATCTTATCTGCGCTCTTAGAACGTCGAGGTCGTGGGTCCGTATTCACCTGGACGTCGAAGGGGAAGTGCTCTAGCTCCAGCGGTTCCATGAATGTCGTCCTCAGGTACCACATGTAGGTGACCACCGGGTGAATCTGGTCGTCCTCGTATCGAACCATCAGCGACAGACGGTCCTTTTGCAGGCCGCCGATCATGTTTACAACCTTCAGCTTCGGATTCCAGCAATCGCTGAGGTCGACTGCGTTTAATTCCTGGTTTAGTGAAAATTTCAAGATTAGTTCTCCCATTAAAGAATGCAAATCATATTATCATTGCGATTCGTATTGCGGATGTGAGTACTCACATCGAAGTGAACATTATTAGAGTCGAAAAAGAAAAAAGAGGATGAAATAAAATCAATGTTTCTTATTCCTGAGCAATGGTTTTATTTTCAGACGAGTAGACCTGTATCTAAATCCTGTCACAGTGCGGTCTGATTCTAACCCAATTGATATATGCAAATTCTTGAAATTGTACGGGTTCTTATACCAGATAAAGCAGATTTCAATGAAATGACACTCAGGCTTTTGGCATAATGTCAGTTAAATTAAATTTGATTTATACTGTATAAGGACAGGCAGATCTTGAAGACTTTGGTGTCTTTAGCATTAAAACGAAATGCAATCGACGTCTACTTGGGATATCCTGGAGAGATTACAAAACTAACAAATTTGTTCGCTCCCAGGTCACAGCACTGGCAGATCCACAGGAACATCTCATGGCTGCTGTCAAAAGGAGGAAGCTGGCGTGGTTTGGCCACGTCACAGGAGATGACAATCTATCCAAGACTGTCATACAAGGCACGTTAGAGGATAGCAGAAGAAGAGGCCAGCAAACCAAAAGCCGGGGATGGACAACATTAAAGTTTGGACCAGTCTCGACAGCCCCACACTTCTAAGGTTGGAAGATGACCCGCTTGGCGAGCCCTGGCCATGTCTCCCCTACCACTTCAGTCAACGGATTGAGTGGGTGAGTGAGTATGAGTGAATGAAATCTTAACGTTTTCAATGCCGAGGACACCAAAATCTCCAAGGCTTGCCTGTTCTTATAGAAAATAAATCAGATTTCAGTAAACTGACATATGCCAATCTTTGCAAAGAACACTTATTTTTTCAATATTTTGCATATTTCATTTGGGTTAGAATCAGCCATCGTGATGAAAGGGTAAAAGCCGTCTTAGACACACCAGGCGTCGACCACAGAGCAGCACTGTGAGATAAGTCGGGGGAACACTTGATCAGACGGTCCTACGTTCGATCCCCGAAAGAAGCTGATTTTTTCCCTAGGACTGAAATAACCCACTATCAAACCAGCAGCAAAATGGGTACTTGGCATTTCACACAGCAGTTTCCCTTGTCGCACAAAAAATTATTTATTTTGACACGCCGGAAAGACGCTTGTCTCGTCCTATGCTTGTCTGGTCCTATGTGTTTCAATTTTCACTGATGGCCGATGGAAGCACGATGAGCACGATTCGTGGATACCAGCTCTATATAAGCTTTAAATATAAAAAAAAGTAAGTCACTTTTTAAAAAGTAAATAACATGAGTAAAGCGCCTCTTTTCCAAGGTAAAAAAACCCGCTGTGGCAACCATTGTCAATAGTCCGCTTCACGCTACAGAAACCGGGTTAAGCTCCGGCCCTATGAGGCATTAGGCTCTAAAGGACACTTATTATACACGACAGGGCGTGGCATGGCAAAGCTTACCGTCTCGCTCAAGCCAGCCAGGCGAGGCTCAGTCCATCTAGCCTGTATGTAAACCTCCGCCTCAAAGTGCTGGCCCACGGTGTCAATCTCGAGTATACGAGAAAACACCACCTTGATGGCAACCCGTTGCTGCAGAAGAAATGCCAAAGACATTAGAAGAATTAGACCCTAGTTTTTGGTCACGTGCCGGTCCGACCTAGGAGATAAAAAATGACGCCAATTAAGGTAATTGTTTAGGTATTTTTATTGCTTATTATGAGGAGCCAAGATGGCGGACAATCGTGTCTCGCTCGTTTGGCTCCACATATGCGGTACGCGCCATTAGACACCGCGAATAGAAAGTCTAATGTGTTTGGGAAATACACATCAGTACCAATGTACAGTTTGGAACCTCGTATAGATAGATCAATTGCCGCCATAATCCCAGCATGCCAGCAGCATACGTGCGGGCATTGTTGTGAGTATATTGACTCAACACATACAGTCTATAATAATTGTAATGATCACGCAAACCCATACATGTATAGCACATTCTAGCAATTAATAATATAGATTAAGAGAGGAATATCCAATATTAGCTCTATTTCAGCTAGGAACTTGGAAAACAGTTGTAGCCTATTCTTGTCGATAATGTTTTTAAAAAAGATATAATATGATAACAATGAAAATAATACTAATGATAAAAATTATAATGATGTCAATAATCTCATCACAATAATAATAATAATAATCATCATCATCATCATTATTAACATTCTTACCATTATCACAGCAATGATGATATTAACAATGAAATTCATCATCTCATGCCCAAGATTGACATTCTTCAAAATCTGTTAACCCTTACTTACAGTAAAAGGTGGAAGGTGGGGGAGGAGGTGGGTAGGTTACTTACCATCTGCTGGTAAGCGACTTCTCCTCCCAGTTCAGCGCTACCCAGGCCGCGCTGGCCGTAGCTGTTGACCTGCTTGAGTATCTCATCCACGATCAACTGGGATTGCCGAGTGGACATCCTGGAAAAGTGGGGAGAGTAATCAGCTGCAAATGAAACCCCTGGTGGGGCCCCGGTAGTGCCAGGCATGTTGTCACTGTCCTCTGGGACGAGTTTTCCCTGGAGCGCCTGGAGACAGAGAGAAGATAGTAATCAAGTCTTTTATAGACCTTTAAAATATTATCATCATAAAATAATATAGGGAAGGTAAGGTAACGTAAACTTTAGACCGCTATAGCGTCCTGGTTTATCATGGAACTTGAAGCGAAGAATCTCTTGACACATTTAAATGAAATGCCGCCTTTTGGACATGAGGACGCCAGCAGATCTAGTATAGGAACAGTTATGTGATGAGAATTTGTTGCTTGTTAATTATAATTATTATTATCAGCAACCCCTGAAAATAGAGTACAATGTATGGAATAGGAAGGTGTACTTTTTCTTTCAGCTAGAATATATGAATAGTTGCGTTCGTGGCAAAAACAAATTAGAAAAAAAAAACAAAAAAAAAAACAGTTCAAGCAGTGAAGTTTAAACCTTTAAACTTTGGTTCGGCCACCCTACGTTGGGCCCTTTCATGAGGCATTTTCGATCATAATATTTCTCATCCAACAAAAGACGGATGTCTACTTCGAAGGTCTCTCTGGTCCCTGTAGCGTTGTCCATTTTAAAGAAATTTAAGTACCCGAGATACTATTTTAGGCGTCCTCTCTTCTCCTCTCAATGTATCTCTCTCTCTCTCTCTTACCCCCCCCCCTCTCTCTCTTCATCTCCATCTCTCTCTTAGCAAAAAAAAAGAAAAAAAAAGAAGTAATTGCAGGTGTTCTTTCTATATTCAATACAACACAGAATGTAGATAAGTAAGGACAATGACTGGTGGTGTTCAATTAACTTTCAACGCGCAATTATTTTATGTTCTCTTGAACAACTCCTCACCAAGGGCAAATATTAAAGGAATATCCCTGTGTTGCACTGGGACAGTATATAAGGATTGTTTTCAATTTTCTAAACCGATCTGTAGCGACCAGGAGACGCCGCCGTCACACACATACATACCTTCTTTTATAGATACAGGTTATTATTAATTATAGTTATCAACTCAAAGACTATTACACTGTATGTGTTGAGTCAAAATACTCAAAACAATGCCCGCACTGTATTAACACATAAAAATTGTGTGATGGTGTTATTATGAGGGGGGGGGGGTGAAACTACAACATATGTGGTTGCTAGCATGTTGTCACTATGACGTCAGAGGCATACGTTCCATTAAATTCAAATAATGTATAACGCCATTGTAAGCTGTAGGGGGATTTTACATAACAAATATTGATTAACATGCTTTCATCGGTTTAACTTATTGACAGCCGTTTCTCAGTTGTCACACGATTTTTTAAAATAATTGCTTCATCGGCAAGAACTTTCAAGTGACCGACACTGTTTGACTGACCTTTAGCATATCGATGTGGTCATCATCGGCAGGGATGGAGAATTCCGTGTCCTCATCTAAGGAACGTCGACACAAAAGACAAGTTTCATTGCAGTATCAAGACACGCTTTTAGACTTCGGGATCAGCAAGAAATGTATTATCTCGGACTTATTTTTTTTCTTCATATCGTTTTATTATCGAGATATCTTAACCCTTTCACAGCGAGGTCTGATGCTAACCCAACTGAAATATGCAAAATATTGAAAACGTATATATGTGATCTTATACCAAGTAAATCAGATAGTCAGTTCACTGAAATCGGATTTATCATGTATATGAAAAGGCAATTGTCGAATATGTAGGTGTCCTTAGCATTGAAAGGGTTAAGATGTAGAGTGAATTAATAATAAAAATGAATCTACGGTACATGAATCATGCTCATGATCCAAGTGTAGAAATCCCCAACATGTGTCATCATGACCTGAGCGATCGTATAGATAGCCAGGTAGCCGAGTTGACCGGCCTCCAGTCAACAAACTGGGTCATGCTGTGCACTAGCCAAAAGGAACAATAGTGGAAAGTCAAGATCGTGCGTTGAATGCATAATTTTCACAGGAAATCCACAACAACCAAGACGTGCTTTTGGTGCTAGGAAGTGTGCGTGAAATGATGTCCTAGTCTAATTTTGATAAATCAGATTTCAGTAAACTGACATATTATGTGCCAAGAGCCTGAATTTCAGGCTAAGGGCATGTGTCCGTTCACTGAAATCCGGTTTTATGTGGTATAAGAGCAGGCAAGACTTGATGATTTTGGGTGTCCTTAGCATTGAAAGTTCTTAACTAAAATCGGCAATTTAGCAGCTTTTCCGCTCGGCGTTGTTGGAGAAATACTAAGACTGGTTGGCTCGGTGTCAGTATACTGTGAATGGGTGAGATATTCGTCGAGTGAGTTTCACGCTTATCTACATGTGGCAGCACGTTAGCTTGTCCATAGAGCCACTCGTTTAATATTTATGACCTGATTTGTGTTTAAAAAAAAGAGCGTTAAACAGGCTGTGACAGCGAAAAGTAAGTACCCTATGTACCAGAGTCGCCTTGGTCTTGCGCTTTGTCTTTGTTACTCACATCCTGGGGGAAGAAGGATGGAGATGTAAAACAAGAAAGAGGTTTTGAGTGAAAAGAAAGAGGAAAAAAACAACAACAAAAATACCCCCCAAAAAACCCCCCCAAAAAAACCCCGAATTTTTGGACAGGTTTTTGCATGCAGTTATCAAATGGAAGCTTAGAAGAAATTGTCCTTATTTTCTCCATTTAACATCATCTATTCAAGACAAGACAAAAAAAAAGAAGGAGAAGAAGAAGAAGAAGACGGCAGAGGAGGAGGAGGTTAAAGAAAAAGAGAAAAAGAAGAGAAGACGAAGAAGAAGAAGAAGAAAGAAGAAAAAGAAGAAGAAGTAGAAAAAGAAGAAGAAAAAGAAGAAGAAGTAGAAAAAGAAGAAGAAAAAGAAGAAGAAGTAGAAGAAGAAAAAGAAGAAGACGAAAAGGGAGAAGGAGGAAGAGGAGGAGGATGAGATAGAAAAAGAGAAGAAGAAGAGAAGACAAAGAAGGAGAAGGAAAAGAAGAAGAAGAAGAAGAAGAAAAGGGAAGAAGAAGAAGAAGAATTAGAAAAAGAAGAAGAAGGAGGACGAGGTGGAGGAGGAGGAGGAGATAGAAAAAGAGAAAAAGAAGAGAAGACGAAGAAGAAAAAGAAGAATGAAAAGAAAAGAAGAAGAAGACAGAGGAGGGGAGGGAGGAGAAGGAGGAGGAGGAGAAGAAGCAGAAGAAAAAGGAAATTGAGTTTTTCAGATGTGCTGATGATACGATATACACGAGAATGAAGAAAGAATAAAGTCCGTTTAGTGTGTAAATCAAAACATAATACTTACCTCCTCGCTGCTGGTCTCATCTATGGACAAGGAATAGAAATTACACAATAAACACATGTACATATTTACATACATACATACATACATACATACACACACACACAAACATACATACATACATACATACATACATGCATGCATACATACACACACACACGCACACACGCACGCACGTACGTACGTACGTAGGTATATGTATATATGTATGTATGTAGGTAGGTAGGTAGGTAGGTAGGTAGGTAGGTAGGTAAGTAGGTAGATAGATAAACCAACATAAAGATAGATAGATAGATAAA
>JAUEKZ010196499.1:0-10000 GCA_031471865.1 Melibe leonina | reverse complement strand
TCCTGCTGATTCTGGTGTCGCTCCTCCTCCTCCTCCTCCTCCTCCTCGTCGTCCTCCCCCTCCTCCTATTTCTCCTTCTACCCCTCCCTCTTCTCCTTCTTTTTCTTCTTCCATTTCTTCTTCTCCTCCTTCTCGTCCTCATCGTCCTCGTCCTTCTCATCCTCGTCCTTTTCCTTCTCCTTCTCCCCCCCCCTCTTCCAGTCTCCCTCTTTCTTCTGATATATATTTCAAAATTCAAATTTCGTATTCACTTTAATTTCCCTCATATTCTAACTAAACTCATTGTTCAAAATCTTAAAGATTCTCGTGGTTTAGAGACTGTGTGTGTGTGCGTGTGTGTGTGTGCGTGTGTGTGATTTAGAAACTAAAACTATATGTAAAATATCCTTATAAACCGGCTGGGTGCAAGAAGGAGAAATTATTTAAACATTGGCTTTTGAGAGGATTTGTTCAAGAAACCGAATAGAATTTAACCCCAAACATCATTCGATTTTTGCCATCATTCTACTCTTGTTTACTAACGGGACGAGGAAGAAAAGGTGAACTGATTGCGCAAAAAAATAGCTTATTGAATGGGCGTTCAGCCATCGTTGTATGTATGGCGTGAGTACGTTATCTGAGTTGTTTGTACACCATATTCATTATGTCCTGCAGAACATTGTAAACAAAAGACGCATTGTCTTTATCTGGACATAAAGATTATTATTATTATTATTATTATTATGATTATTATTATTATTATTATTATTAGATCTAATGATAGCACTAATTCAAGGGAGCTAACATCTTTGATTGGTATTGACTGAACCGAGGCTCGAATGTTTCAAGTTCACCGCTCAATTAACCACTTTGCCACACGCCGCTCTATGTATGCCTTCATGACATAAGAAAAGGACACAACCAATCGTAGGTGTCTGTTTGTTATTCTACTAAAATAGCAATAATAATATCTACTAGATATATTTTCAGCCAAGCTGTAATGGGGTTGCTAGTAGACTATATTAGATAAATACGTTTTCAGTGGACTGACATATTATGCCAGAAGCCTAAAGTCGGGGGCGGGATTGAACCCCACTGGTGGTCCTTTGTCATCAACGTGAGTGTGAGACGAGTGAGACGGGTGGAGGGAGACCTTTTTGGCACCGTCTCCCTCCAGCCTGGACGATCCTCGTGAAGTATTGCAGTTATCTCCCCTGACAGAGAAGCAGCAGGTTTGCTTGGTAGATTCTTTTTTTTCTTTTCTTTCTTCTTTCTCTCTTGATTGCTGGCTTTGTTTAAAAAATAAATCATAGTCTAATAAAACGAAGAAGAAAAAATTTGTGTTAGTTTTGAATAATTATTCATTATGATATATAAGTCAAGATTACTTTATTTTACCACCACTACCCACACTATCATCACACACATCACCTCTACCGCCACCACCACCACCACCACCACCACCACCACCACCACCACCACCATCACTACCACCACCACCATATATATATGAATTATTTTATCATGATAAATACATACTTACATTTATACATATCATTATTATGTAGATAATATGTGCATACTAGTTTGTATATATATATTCATCAGACAGGTTGAAATGGCTTTGAAACAGGCGAAAAGGATTTCAACAAATTTAAGAGAAATTTCAAGACATTCATTTATTGGTCTTATGCTAATACCGGTTTTAAAATCACGGAAACCCTTTCAAAACAGGGGAGGATTTTATCAAGATTGAAATATTCCAAAATGTTCAAAACTTATACGGTTTTCTTTTACCTGATAAATATTAAAGTAAACTGTGATATGCCAACATCAATTCTGATTTATCTGGTATAGACTGTATGCGTTTGACGTCATAATGACAACATACCCGCAACCAAGTGAGTAGTGTTTACCTTTCCCCCCTCTCAATAACACCATCACACAATTGTGTGTGTTCGTACAGTGAGTGCAGTCTTCGTTGTGAGTACTTTGACTCGACGCGAATACAGAGTCTAATAATAAGCACGCAGACATGGATTATGGTAATTTTCTATCACAGAGAGATCAACGAGGTTCTCACTCGACTACCTACCTCATCAGGTCACAGTATACGGACACATGGCCAACCGTTGTTCCCACAACATCTAGGGAACAGCTGCTCAAATGTTGGTTTCAACCCTTTCACAGCGAGGTCTGATTCTTACCATGCTGAAATATGCAAAATCTTGACAATGTACGTGTTCTTATACCAGAAAAATCAGATTTCAGTGAAGACATATCTATTATGTTCGTTTCAATGAAATCTGATTTATCTGGTAAAAGAACAGACAAACCTTACATGAAGATTTTGGTGTCCTTAGCAGTGAAAGGGTTAAAGTGTTTTAGGGATCATACGGCTGTGATTGGAATCACCGAGATGTATTGAAAGAAATAACGAGGAAAATGTAGACGTCTATGTATAATGGAGGTGGGGAGCAAGCACTGGAAACTAGAATACATGTTCAAGTTAAAGTGGAGGCTTAGAAACCTCTGATATGGATATCCTCAAATTGTGCTCATTGCGCTTCACACTTTTGACTTCCTCCGGCCAACAGCCAACTCATTGAAACACATAGGACAAGACAAGCGCCTGTAAGGCGTGTTACAATTTGTTTGCGGGACAAAGACACTGCTGTATGGAGGGCCAGGTACTCATTTTACTGCTGGGTCGACCGTGGGGTTTTCGGGTCCCGGTAAAAAAGTTCCGCCTCTGAAGGGGATTGAACTCGGGACCTTTAGCACACAGTCTGATGCTCTACCAACTGAGCTATTGCGCCACCGATACGAAATGGTAAGAAATGAGTCAAACGAAATAATATACAGTGCAGATACGATGAGAAAATCCAATGAAAGCAACCCCCCCCCCTCGAGAAACGTGTCCTGAAAGGGATCGACGCAGAGAACGGGAGGGATTTAGTGGTATGGGGGGAGGGAAGGAGAAAGATAGAAAGAGAGGAGGGAAATAGGTGGGGGGAGGGAAGGAGAAAGATAGAAAGAGAGGAGGAGGAGGAGGAGAGAGAAAGAGAACAATATAATATAAGATATCGAATGGAAGGAGAGAAAGGGGAGGAGGAGATAGACGGAAAGAGGTAGATGGAGTACTTGTTGGAGTTAGAGAACGAGAGAGACAGACAAGCAGAGAGAGAGAGAGAACAATACAGAGAATGAGAGAGAGAGAGTGAGTGAGAGGATAGAGACGGGAGATAGAGACAGAGGGAAAGGGAAAGAATGAGAGAGAAAGAGAGAAAAAGAGATAGAAAGAGAAAGAGAGAGAAAGAGAGAGTGGATAGAAAGAGAGTAGAGAGAGAGAGGAGAGAGAGTATAGAGTAGAGAGAAAGAGAGTAGAAAGAGACAGAGAGAGAGAGTAGAGAGAGACAGAGAGAGAGTGTGTAGAGAGAGGGAGAGAGTAGAGAGAGAGAGAGAGCTGTGGAGGGAGAGAGTACGGAGAGAGAGAGAGAGCTGTGAAGATGTGTATGTGTGTGTGTGTGTGTGTGTGTGTGTGACAGACTGGCACAAGGATGAGGAATCGATTCCTTGGTTCTATTTTTGGAGACGGGCTGTCTATTTCCTGCTGGGTGTGTGTTTGGATCAGTCGATCGAAGTTAAAAATAGCCCTGGAGTGTAAGTGGTGGGGAGGAAGGGATAGGTAGAGTGACGGCAGCTACACACTACACATTATAGCCTAGTCAACGCGCGTGCGTGCGTACGCGCTGTGTCTGTGTGATGAGTGTGTTTTTGTGAATGTGTGTTGATAGTGTCTGTGTTGGATGTGTGTCAGTGTATATGTGTGAGTGTATATAAGTGAGTTTATATGTGTGAGTGTATGTGTGTGAGTGTATATGTGTGAGTGTATATGTGTGAGTGTGTGTGTGTGTGTGTGTTTGATGCATGTACGTGTGTGTGGTGAGTATGAGACAAATTGTTGGATGTGTGTGTGTTGTGTGTGTGCAGTGTGTGTGTTTGTGTGTGTGCAGTGTGTGTGTGAGAGTGTGTGTTGTGTGTGTGCAGTGTGTGTGTGCAGTGTGTGTGCAGTGGGTGTGTGAGAGTGTGTGTTGTGTGTGTGCAGTGTGTGTGTGCAGTGTGTGTGTGTGTGTGTGTGCGTATGTGTTTGTGTGTGTATGTTTGTGTTAATATGTTGTTGAATCTGTGTATGTATGTTCGATATGTGTGTCTGTCTGAGTGTGTGTCAACACTTTCGGGGAGGAAGTAGAAATTATTATGATAATAATAGTAATAATAGTAAATAATAGAATCACAAAGATAGAAAGCATGTGACGTGGGTAAGAGATGTGAGTTGGTTTATCATAAATTATGACGCGTGTTGGTAACAGGGATGGAAGGAAGGAGAAAAAATTAGATGTAGGGAATGGATGATTACTGTAACGAGTGACGGGAATAAGGGAGGGGAGGAGGAGGAGGAGGAGGTGGTGCTGGAGGTGAATAAGGAGGAGAGAGAGAACGATATGGAGAAAGGGAGGGGAAAAGAGAAGACAGATACAAGACAGGCAGAGAGAGGGAGAGAGGGATAGAGAAGGTGGGAGATAGAGAGGGGGTGTACTGGAAGGGAGATGGAGAAATTTGGAAGGGGCATAGGAAGACAGAAAACGAGGGACAGAGAGAGAGAGAGAGAGGGAGAGAGAGAGAGAGAGAGAGAGAGGGAGAGAGAGAGAGGGAGAGAGAGAGGGAGAGAGAGAGATGGAGAGAGAGAGGGAGAGAGAGAGATGGATAGATAGATAGATAGATAGATAGGTAGGTAGATAGCAGATAGAGAGAGAATGAGAGGGAGAAAGAGATAACGTTATGGGGAAAGGGAGAGGAAGAGAGAGGGAGTGGTAGGGGAGAGAGGGAGGGGGTAGGGGGGAGAGAGAACGTTAAGGAGAGAGAGAGAGAGAGAGAGAGAGGGGGTGGGGTGGGATGGGTGGAAGACATTTTGGAGAGCAAGAGAGAGGGAGTGGTAGGGGAGAGAGGGGATAGTGAGAGAGGGAGGGGGTAGGGGAGAGAGAGAACGTTAAGGAGAAAGAAAGAGAGAGAGAGAGAGAGTGAGAGGGGTGGGGTGGGATTGGTGGAAGACGTTTTGGAGAGCAAGAGAGATAGGTAGCTTATCCTTACGCAATACAGCTGCCCTCTTCACACAAAATCTATGGCAAGATTGCGAAATAGCAGGAGTAGGTTTGTTCCTTCACTCCACGATGGGACGGAGGAATAGGGTTCACTGTGGTGTGGTAGGTACCTAGATATTAGAGGTACATCTAGATATGCATTTTGTCCATGGCTGGTTCAAGCGGGAGGGGTGGGGCAGGGGTGGTTTACGGAGAGGGTGAGGTGGATGTGAAGATCGTGGGGGAGTGTGTGCGATGGAGAGAGAGAGACAGACAGACAGAGAGAGAGAGAGCCAGAGAGAGAGAGACAGAGAGAGAGAGAGAGAGAGAAAGAGAGAGACAGAGATGGATCAACTGTGACGTAATTTGTGAGGGAGAGAGAGGAGAGTTGCAATGAAAGGGATAGAGAGATGGATGGATTGTGACGAAAGTAGTTTCAGAGAGAGAGAGAGAGAAAGAGAGAGATAGAGAGAGAAGGAGAGAGAGAGACACCCACAAAGAGGATAGAGGGGAGGTGTAGATATTGAGTGAGAGATGAAAGGAAATGGAAAGAGATTGTGGCAATGATGAAGATATTCTATCAAGTCCATTGACAGTGAGGTATTTAAGCATTCTTTTTTTATTATTTATTTTTGAAGCTAGAATAGAACAGATGCACATAGATTAACGGAGAGATAGAGAGAGGGGAAGGGGGAGGGGGAAGAGAGAGAATGAGAGAGAGAGAGAGAGAGAGCGCAAGAGTGATGGAGAGCTATATATTATTTTATGGCAGGTTACAATGAGAGCACTAGCGATGCGCAAAGAGGCAGAGAAAGAGTAAAGAGAGAGACATAAAGAGAGAGAGAGAGACAGAACGAGAAAGACAGACAGAGAGAGATAGATAGAGAGAGAGAGAGAGAGAGAGAGATATCTGAAAAGGTGGAATGGTGAATGGATTAATGGGTGGATGGGTGGATGAATGAATTAATAGTTTCATGGTTTGATGGATGAGTCGATCAATTCAATGGATGCATGGATGGACGTGTGGATTGGTGGATGGATCTGAATTGGTCGATTTATGGATACGTGAATGTTTAGATGGGTGAATTAGAAGATTGGTGGATGTATGGATGGGTGAATGAGAAGATGGGTGGATGTATGGATGAGGGGATGGGTGGATGTATGGATGAGGGGATGGGTGGATGTATGGATGGGTGAATGAGGAAATGTGTGGATTGATGGATCTGAATGGGTGGATCTATGGATAATTGGATGTATGGATGGGTGAATAAGAAAATGGATGGATGTATGGATGAGGGAATGAAGGGATGGGTCGATGTATGGATGGGTGAATGAGGAGATGGGTGGATTGATGGATGGATCTGAATGTGCGGATGTATGGATGAGGGAATGAGGGGATGGGTCGATGTATGGATGGGTGAATGAGGAGATGGGTGGCTGTATGAATGGGTGAATGAGGAAATGGGTGAATAAAGAGATGGGTGGATGTATGGATGGGTAAATGAGGAAATGGGTGAATGAGGAGATGGGTGGATGTATGAATGGGTGAATGAGGAGATGTATGAATGAGGAGATGGGTGGATGTATGGATCAGTAAATGAGGAAATGGGTGGATGTATGAATAAGTGAATGTATTGATTGGTAATGAGAAGATGGGTGGATGTATTGATGGGTGAATGAGGGGATGGGTGGATGTATGGATAAGTGAATGTATTGATTGGTAATGAGAAGATGGGTGGATGTATTGATGGGTGAATGAGGAAATGGGTGGATGTATGAATAAGTGAATGTATTGATTGGTAATGAGGAGATGGGTGGATGTATTGGTGGGTGAATGAGGGGATGGGTGGATGTATGGATGAGTGAATATAAAAAAGTTATCATAATAGAATAACATACAGCTGTTATTTGTTTTGTCTTTTCTTTTATCATGAAGGTATACATAGAGCATGCGGCAAAATGGTTAGTAGAGCAGTGAACTTGAAACATTCGAGCCTCGGTTCAGTCAATAGAGATTAGCTCCCTTGATTTATTACTATCATTCGCTCCAGGTACAATTGATGACTGACCGTGTATTCATCACCGAGGTGAAAACGATGTCCGCAATGAATGGACCGATTGGGCAAACAAAAAAAAAGGAATGAAATGAAACGAAATATTTTTTTTTAATGAAAAATTTGATACAAATGAAAATACAATACAATTACGTTTAAAGTTATGGGTTCTGGTCAAATTTTGTAGTTTTTGTTTTGTAGTTGTTTGAGAATTTACTGCTCGCAAAATTTGCCTTAGCTTCATTAGTATGTAGATATGCAATTGCAAATCATTTGAACAAAAGGATGATAAACTAAATGTATTCTGATTAATTATGAAAAAAACAAACATTCAACAGATGCGTTGCCCACTTCATGACATCGTGCCTGATGGGAAGTGGCCTATGGATTAGTAGAGAGCGTACACTGATCAAACAGAATAAAACATCACGATCTAAATCAACACACCCACATTATCTCTCTTTGAACCCTGAACTTTGAACCTCGACCCCGGATTCTTCCGTCCCATCATCGAGTCCTCTAAAGCCTATTGGTCCATGGAGCCGGAGCTTATTCCGGTTTCTTTAGCTTGATGTGGACAAATTATGACAATGGCTTCCACCCTCTGAATAGGACGCTGGTCTATCGCATATTACTTTCACCAACCCAAATTGCGGATGGTATCCATTTTACACCTGGGTGGAGTGAGGCAATTGGAATAAATTTCGTTGCCCCAGGAAAAAACTGAAGTGCCACTGGTAAGAATCGAACCCGGTGCCCCCGGGTTGTGTGCTGCCTCACCACCATTCCGGCTGATTCTTCCGTAATTGTAAACCAATTCCCTTCGCAGTTCCCGAAAGGTATTAGCCATCGACAACAGGATAATCATATATTAAAACAATCTTTGGCTACAGTTGAAAGTCAAAAGGATATACTTGGAAACCCGAACCAATTTGGCGAAAACATGATCCGCGCGTCGTATTTATATTGTATGTATATCCCACCCTTTGTTTTCCGTAACGCTAGACTTTAGACTACAGCAGAACGATACAACATTGAAAGCATTTTCACACGTAAGGATGACCTATGAGCACTTTTCAAGTGGAAGGCGACATCGCTATATAAATGAATCATTATTATTATTATTATTATTATTATTATCATTATTATTATTATTATTATTATTATTAGTAGTAGTAGTATGAACCGATCCTTCCCATTTCCTTCACTGTGTGGCTGCACGTTAAGTTTTATAATATCATATATGAAACGCAGACTGCTGGCTAAGTGTCTGAATCATAGTATAATGTAGAAATAATTATAAAAAGCGGCAAATAATATTGTAATTTGCCGAGAAAAAGTATCTGTTATGTTTTACATATTATATGTTTTGTCTTTTGTACTAAAGAAGGCATTTAGACCGAAACGTTTACCTTGTCTTCAATTGTCTCTACTGTATTTGTTTCTAGCCTGCAGCTTATTTCCGATTTGGTTTGTGCTCCCTCTTCTTGGAATTATTCTTTTCACAATTTCGTTAAGCTGTATATTTTGTAGAGCTTCACCTATGCCATGACCAAAATATGTTAGAACAGCGCGTTAAACAGGCAACAAGAAACCCACCAAGAAAAAAGAAAAACTGATGTCTTTTTGCTCTTCTTCTTCTTCGTCTTTTTCTTCTTCTTCTTTCAATGAAATGACGGACTCGACTGGACCGAGTATTACTGTCAATGCACATTTTAACGTGGTCGGCTACAGACTTCTTAAACTTTTAAAATCTAAAGTAAATGGCTTACTGGATGTTTCTTAAAGTTGTACTATGATGAAGCATAGGACCGAGTATTACTGTCAGTGCGCATTTTAACGTGGTCGATTACAGACCTCTTAAACTTTTAAAATCTAAAGAAAATAGCTTAGTGGATGTGTCTTAAAGTTGTAAGATGGTGCGTTTTTTTTAAAGGCTTCAATAGGCAAGATGTTCCAGAACTTTGAAGAAAGAATGAAAATGACTGTCAATATCAAGGTACCAGTTTTGAGGTGAGATAAGGTAAAAACTTCACGAACACTTTCAGGTCTTCAAGATTCCGTTGTGCTGTCCCCTTCTGACCCCCATAACCTCATGACCTTCTGACTCGTTGACCTCATACAAGCAAGGTGTCGATAGTCCCGCACTGAAAATTTTGGCTGAGATAACCTTGGTGGCAGCATACCCCGGGAAGACCGTGGAGTGGCGCTTGCGTCGCGCTTTGGGGGTGAACGACCTCGGTCGTCTAGGCCTTCCACTCTGATGCCTGAACCGGCTCACCAGGGTCGATGCTGGGCAGTCTCCCCACCCATCTTCCCCCAGAAGGACTGAAGATTGGCAGAGGTTGAGACTTATATTATGTCAGACGAAGCTGTTGCCGCTGATGACAGCATGTTGTGACATCACTTCCGGAGCGTTCACCTCTTTATTGAATTTTTAAAAGTCTTCTGACCTCGACGTCCTGAGCAACTTTTGTTTTTGTTATTGTTTTGATTGGTGAACTCTTGACCTCTCAACCTCTTGATCTCATGGCCTATGATTTTTTTCATTAAACTCTTGATCTCCTGACCTCTTGAACTCTTGCTGACCTCTTGACCTCTTGATGACCCAACGCCCTCGGGTGGGGCAAGGCAAGGTGCTGAAACTCCCGGCCTCAAGTGGTCGCAATCTCACGCACAACACAAAGGAGAATGTACGTGCGAGAGGCTGCGCCCTATGAGGCACTGGGAAACTCGCCGCCCTGTCCGTCCGGAGATGCCGTGGTGACGAGCGGGCGTCTGCGCTCGCTCTAAACCATGGGGCAGGCGACCGCCTAAAAACGGTCG
>JAUEKZ010196488.1:0-11702 GCA_031471865.1 Melibe leonina | reverse complement strand
GTCTTGGACTTGGGTTGACATCAACTTGGAGGGGGAGGGGGGGGGTATGACAAAAGTTGACAAGGGGGGAGGGGGGGGTAAATTTTTGCCAAATTTTGGTTGACGTCAATTGTGAACGGTCCCTTAAATTAAGTTTTGGTTTATAACCCTGCCCACTCTTGATTTTGAAGTATGTACAATCTTACAACTTACACTTGCAAGAGCCTTGTAGCTCCTGAAGCATGAATCAGACAAAGTGAAAGTAACAGAAACTGACTGACACTCTCTCTACAGGAGGACACTGGGGTCCGTGGCAGATTACTTTTCCAACCCAAAAATATATTGAAGTTTTAGTTTTAGTAATCTTTCTATACATCTGGGTGAAGCTGGACAATCATAATCATTTTTTGGGGGATAAAAGTAAAAGAAAAATATGTCCAACAAGGTCTGGCACTGTTAACGCCCACACAGTGAACACCCGGCCCGGCCGTGTACCTTCCCGCCCTTCCTGTCCGGAAGACGGCTGGTCTAACACACAATAAAAATAGTTACCGTCAGCACAGTGACCTACCGGCACAGTTTTTCTATGTCCTGTCTACCGGGCGTCTCTTTTTCGGGCCGGAAGCTTTAAGAGCTGCGCTTATTTTAGATCCGTCTACCTTCCCGCTTGCCTACAATTTTCAAAATGGATACATCTACAAACCTCTCTCTCTCTCTCTATCTATCTATCTTTCTTTCTATTTATCTTTCTATCTAGCTATCTATCTACATCGATTAAATATTTATCTCTCTCTCTCTCTCTCTCTATCTTTCTTTCTATTTATCTATCTATCTAGCTATCTATCTACATCGATTAAATATTTATCTCTCTCTCTCTATTTCTCTATCTATCTATCTATTTATTTATCTATCTATTTATCTCTCGTCTCTCTCTCTATTTCTCCTTCTTTCTCTCTCTCTCTTTGTGCATGTTTCTCCCTTGCTATTCTATTCTTGAGGACTTTACGCTAAATAGTCTTGTTGTCACGACACAGCACCCACAGTATTAAATAAAATAGTTCATCAATAATTCATCTCGAATTTCAGTGCCGTTCTTTTTGGCTCAATATTCATTTACTTGAATGCTGTGTCTCAGTCTCAGAGGCTTTGATGACTTGCCTGTTTGGTTCTTTAGTGACGATAAAATTGTGCAACACTGTTAATGCCTTCACACTTCACAGCTGTTCATTCTCCATTGTTTTGCAACACGTGTGATTGAAATCGGCTGGGAGGTAGACGGGCTTGGCTGGAAGAAAACTTTTTTGGTCCCCAGCCAGCCCTTCTACCATCCAGCCCGTAAGACGGGCCAGGCGTGCACTGTGTCTACACCATAATGCTGGAATTCAAACCTTGCTTTTGTAGGCTTCCTTCTTAGCTACTACTACTACTACTACTACATACATATTTGTTCAGCCACTCCGTTCTTTTCTTAACCCTTTCACAGCAGGTTCTGATTCTAACCAACTGAAATATAATGCAAAATCTTGGAAGTGCGTATGTGTTTTATACCATACCAATATCAGATTTCAGTAAATTGACATATATGCTAAAATCCTAAATTTTAGGCCTGGTACTGGTATAGAACCGGCAAATCTTGAACTGGCACTCTCTCTACAGGACACTGGGGTCCAAGATTTTGGAGTCATTAGCATTGAAAGGGTTAATATTCATCAATGACATGGAAGTCAGAATATCCCCCCACAATCACAAAGCAGGACACACAAACAGGTGATGGCCACCACCCACATTGTTCATTATGGGCCAAGGAGACCCCCGGATATTCAATTGCCCTCTGTGTACAAAAGTACTCAGTCCATCTAGACAACAAGTGACCCTATAATAAGGTACCACAGTGTAAAAGTAAAACAATGGAGACGATTACGGCCATGAGTCTTAAGTCTAAGGACAACAGACAGGACCAAGACTGAACAAACAGATGCAAAATAGCTAGTGAATCTGTGTACGTATGCTTGTTAGGGGAACACCTGGAGAGAATGGTGGATAAAGTATGATGATAGTGATTGATAGTGACAGTTACAGGTAAAGCAATAAAGAGAAGAAACAGGACTAAGTTTTAGGGTGTGAATTAATTACACCATGATTGATGCAACTTGCAATGTTACAGATTAGTTGTTGGCAGATTGTTGTAAAAACGAGGCTTTTAAGAATTTTTACATTGCTATCAATCTATTCAACAGCCAAAAGCTTGTGGTAGGTGAGAATGCTGACTGATATTTATACTTAGGTTTGAGTGTCACTTTTCAAAACTAGAAAATGCACAGGTTTTCGGTTTATCAACCTAGGAACGTAAAATCAGGCAACCAGAGTACGGTATTTTCTTTTTGCCTTGAACAAAATGAAACAGAGGCATGAATGAAGGATTTGAACCCTGGTTACTCAGAGCTCTGGTTCCTTTTTTCAGTTGCCCGTTCCAGCCACTTTGCTACCACCAGTACCAGATCAAATTTTGTACAGATTTACACTGAACATGTCAGTTAATGGTTTAAAACTTTACAGTACTGTACACAGGTTTCTTCTATCTCAATAATTCTTAATATCATTTGACACGTTTATGTATGAGGAACACAAACAAATTTAAAAAGCAGAGAAAATGGCGCATAGGTTTTTCCTTTTATTTTTTTATGACAGACACAAGTTATTCATATTCATACTCATACAGTACATACTATTTGAAAGGGCTCATGTAAGCTTATAATTAATTATAACAAAAAGTAAAGTGCCCAGTAACCTTGTTTCATTGCAAAAGACATATTTTTCTACCCTCCTTGAAAATTATATTATATATTGCTCTTTTGAGCAATTCTCCCCTCACAAGTCATTAAATCCCTTTTGTTTGTTTATTGAGAGTTTTATGGTGCTTTCAACTGCTGGCTATGGTCATGTAAGCATCTTGAGGTAAGTCAGATGATAGTCTAGTTAAAAGAATAGCCAGGCTCAGACTCTACAACTACAATGGACATTTCACAGAGAGATGATTTACAAGGGGAAAAAATATCATCTTTCCATCAAAAAAGGTCACAAAGAGATGATTTACAGTTTACAGGTGGGGAAATAAATCATCTCTCACAATCACTAAGTAAGCAGGACACAAAAACAGTAACAGATTTAGGGCTACCACAACCCACATCATGCACCATTATGGTCCAGGGAGACCCAGGAATTTCTGCTGTCTTTAGTGTACTTAATCCTAGAAAGCAAGTGACCCTGTAGTTAGATACAACTGTCTAATGCATGCCACATACACCATTAATCAGGTCCATGAGCCAGCAGGCTTTGACGGACTTTATTGTGATAAAGATATTTTTAAACAGTTCACATAGGACCTATCACTTGGTCCAAGCAATAACAAAAATTCATGTTGTCCCATGATGAGTTTACAATAATCCTCTACGCAAAGCCTTATAAAATACAAGCAACCCGATGCATATGAGGTGGATATTTTTGATACAATATCAATAAAGAACAAGTACTATTGGTGGTGTTCTTTTCTTTCACTTTCACCATGAAGATGCTAAATCAAGTCAGAGCGTTGAACTTTAATCAAATCTAAGAATAGGGGGGTTAGAGTCCTGGTTCAGTCACCATGCATAATGATAATGCCCTTTGATTAGGCATTTTGAGAAATGTTTAAAACAAAGCTGTGTGATGGTGTATTCAGTGGAACAAATAAAAAGGGTTTGCATGTTGTTATGGCAGATCGAAAAGATGCAATTATGACATGCTTTCTTCCACTTCCATCACAAAACAAAAACAAAAAGAAGCAAGCTGGTAGTAAAGATTTAATGGTGTACACAGTATGATGTGTTAAAATGAATTTGTGTTCATTGACTTAACAAAGTCTTGCCAAATTAGATTTTAAGTTCCTTAATTGATTAGTAATAATAATAATAATAAATCTTTATTGTCCTCAAATAGTGGCAATTTTTCATTTGCTTACACTTACACATCAATGTTAATCAACCCATTCACACATGTATTTATTAGAGATACGGTACATCACAAGTATTGACAAACGACCACACACGTAAACCCATTCACTAACTTCCCAGTCACCATCCACGCAGCATCTTTATCATTATCATACCCTCTTCTTCGTGCCCTCCTACCTTCGTCATCGTTATATTATATTTATTAGCGATCCTTCAATTCAGATCTGTTTTTATCAACATCCGCTATTCTCTCTGTCTCTCGCTCTCTCTCTCTCTCTCTTTTAGCGTCACGAACACACG
This sequence comes from Melibe leonina, assembly GCA_031471865.1. NCBI lineage: Eukaryota > Metazoa > Mollusca > Gastropoda > Nudibranchia > Dendronotidae > Melibe > Melibe leonina. The sequence goes on along the minus strand of JAUEKZ010196488.1, from coordinate 7,434 downwards.
CACACACTTACATACACACGCACTTACACACCCATACATGCACACACACACACACACACAGACACATGTATATACATTATTATACATAGACGCGATCTCTTTATCCTCACCCTCTCTCTCTCTCTCCTTGTCTTCATCTCTCTCTGTCTTTGTCTTTCTCTCTATCTGTCTATCTATCTATCTAGTAGAGACACACACACACACACACCTTTTATAGATACCATAATATAGATTATAGATAATCATCAAACCCTATTACAGTTTTGCTAAAAACATAAAAGGTATAGAATAACAGGTACCTACTATTGGTGGCTTTCTCTCATTTCACCAGATATTACTTTTTCCTCGACCAATCAGAGACAAAGACGTTGAATTTGCTCTCTCTGGTCATGATAGCATTGTACAATTCTTAAAATTAAAAGAATCTCTCTCTCTCTCTTTCTCTGAGAAGGTAATTATGAATTATAGGTGATCTACCCACAAAATGGGAGGCCCAGTGGTAACTGGTAGCGACGCAGCACAGAACCCGGGGGCTCCGGGTTCGATTCCTACTAGTGGCACTTCGGTTTTTCCTTGGGCAAGGAAATTTACTCCAATTGCCTCACCCCACCCAGGTGTAAAATGGGTACCAATCCACAATTTGGGTTGGGGAAAGTAATATGCGATAGACTAGCATCCTATCCAGAGGATGGTAACTATTGTCATTTGTTCGCTTCACGCAACAAAAATCCGGGATAAGCTCCGGGTCCACGGGCCATAAGGCTCTAAAGGACTTACACGCACACACCCACAAAATGAATGTTTCATATCATTTTCTTCACAGATAACTGATATGACTAAAAAAAATTAGTTAAAATATAAATAAATATAATAAATATAGTGGAATCCATACAGTGCTTCTTTAATAATGTTTCAATAGAAAACAGAAAAGAAATTACTTATGATAATTACTGAATGTGTTAAATAAACTTTTGACAAGCAATTATTTTATTCAGCACTTCCTTGTCTTGCCAAAAAACAAAGAAAGAAGATATGGTGGCAAAAAATCGAATAGCTTTCAGTGTTAAAAATATATTCCTTTTCTTGAACAACTCCCTCTCAAGATAAAAATCTCTCTGTCTTGCACTTCCGTGGTATATTAGGACTTTTTACATGAAAAATTTCAGTTTCTAAATCAATCGGTAGTGACGAAGAGGCAGCTACGTGGCGTACACATGCATACACCTTCTTTTATAGATAAACCTACATAAGACTAGTGAAAAAGAGATATCTCTGTCGCGTTCAAATCCTCATCTTTCATACAACTCCTCAAACATAGAATTTCCGCTTCAGGAGAATCCACACCGCATACATATACTGGACAGTTATTCCTGGATGACATGACGATGTCCGCAGCAGTCTGCAGCTTGAGTTTGATCCCGCCTGTGACATCATACTGTGAATCAGACACCTGGATGTTACACTGCAGGGAGCCGTCTTTGCAGATATGAACAGTTTTCAAAATCTTGGCACCTGTGCAAACAGAAATGTAAGATCTGTAAGCACAAACAAAAAAACAATTTTTTTTTTAAAATACTGCATTGCTCAATTCAGGGACTATTTAGTGGAGATAGAAGGGGATTCAACATGTTGATTGTCAACTATTTCCAGTTTTGTAAGTTGTATCTTAATTTCCAAAACATTTATCCAACACTTCCAAAGTTAGTAGAGGACTTTTTGTCGAATTAGACTAATATTATTATCTATCTTATGCGTCACTGTCATTGCTCTCACTCTGAAATTATCATTTTCAAACTTTCATGATGTCATTTTCACTATTTTCATGAAATAATGCTTGATAGGTTGCATTCACTCTTAATTTAAGATTGCACTGAGTGTGTGCACATGATTTTGTCAATGAGCATACTGGAGGACATTGTCTGTCTTCTAATACAATACTTTTTGTACTGTACTTGGTACATACCTATACTAAAAGTCACAGGTCATTATGATCTATTAGCAAATATGGTCACATTTGTACACTACAATATTAGGGATATTGAAACTGTGTGTACACTAAAACCTTGTTATACCGCCAAGTCTGGGGAAAGCATAAAGTTGGCTGTACAACGAAAATGGCCGTACAACAAAAAATACCTTGTTTAGCCGGGTAGGGAGATACATAAGAAAGGTGAAAAAAATTCACTGTTTGTAGGACCTGCAGAGAGTGTATTCAACTCACAGCTATAAAGTGGCCCACTGAAAAATGGAACAAAGTGTTAAGAGAGTGTTTAAGGGGTCTTTCATTAAGTTAGATTTAGTATGGTAGGAAGAAAAATAAAGGCTGGCGGTATAACGAGAATTGATACACTGTGCAAGTCATGAATGTTACAGATAAGTTGTTGGCGGATGGTGGTTTAAAGTGGTTTTTTAGTGTTTTTATATAGGGGCTGATCTGTTCCACAGCCAAATGCTGGTGGTAAGTGAGAATCGCGGTCTAACAAAGTTCGAGTGTACATACAAACAGGCCTACCTCACTTAGGTGTAAAAATACGTATTGACCCACCTGCTGATTTTGTGTAATTAATCTGCCATATACAAAGTGTTTTTCCAGGGGGTGTTAATCTTTTCCGCTTGTCTGATTCATGTTAAAGTAACCAGGATAAGTTCTGGCTCTATGGGCAAATAGACACTAAAGGATGGACTTTCTTTACAGGTTACAAGGTTACATATGTAACCAAGAGCCACTTTGCATCAGTCTATACATTTCCATTTGCTCAATGAGGCATCTGTATCTTTAAATCTCATAAGAATTATTAAATACATGTTTGATATTCATTGTCTTTATTTTGGAGCTAACAATTTGCCAAAGAAAAATAAAACATACTGCCAGACCAGCATTCTCTCATAATAGCTTTTTTTCAATTTTAGTTTAGAAGGGAAAAAAAACAAATAAACAAACAACAACCTGTACACATCATTCCACCAATTGGCTGGGATTGAGAAATTAGGCAAAGGAATTCATGAATATGAAACTAAAAAATAAACAGGAAGACAATTTTGGTTGGACTTAAGTTCTGAGACAAGGGATCGAAGAAGATTAAGAATAATTCTTACGAGTCAACTGAATCATACCTGGCTGTTCTGGAGGTCTGTCAAAGACACCATCCACATCAGTGAGGAACACAACTCTCTTCACCTCAAACATGGAACAAACAGTCTGAAAATACATGAAAAAGGATTTGAGTCAAAGAGCTTTTGTATAAGAAGGGGCTATACATCAAATTTAGAGGTCCACCTCGCTTTGAAAACTTCACAATCGAAAAAACTGTATTTTGCCAGACAGGCAACCTCCCTTAATCATCTCTGTATTGTATTGTATATCCACTGTATAAGAGAGACAAATACAAATGGTAAACCGCATAGTGCTTGGAGAAGTCTAAGAATTTCCGCTACAGAAGTTCTAGAAGAGCTCAAATTTTATTTCATTTTAAATGGTTCTCAAGATTTCTCTTCATCATCAGCCTCAGAGTAACACATTGTGACAAAAATGTGCAATTGGAAAGGAAAGCAAGAGCAAAAATAACAATACCCAGATACTGAATTAATATACACACACACACACAAACTAAGACTCAAATGAACCTGCAATTCATACTCATTCAGGACCTAAATGTTTTGACCATGAGGATTTGTGGGAACAAGGTATGTAAAACCAGTCAAAACTAAAATATCTATCAGGCGCTTACCTTGTCTGCTATGTTTCAATGTTCACTGCTAGGGGAAGTAAATTATTAAAACGCTTCATTGACAAAGTTTCAACATAAGGTGCTGTAGAAATGCATTTTATTTTTATTTAATTAATGGAAGCTTACTTTTAAACTAAGCTTTTATCTGGTATCGTACCTGAATAATAGTGTCACCACTCAGAATGCAGCATCCCAATGATTCATCCATACAGCAATCACCATGAACCACAGGCACTAGCCCCCTTCTAAACAGTTCTGCAATCTCTTGAAAAGCCCATTTGACAGGTTTCCTCATCTGGGTTTTCCATGAGCTTCCTGGCTAGATATACATGTATTTATTGTATTTCAAAATTGATTGAACCCAGTTCATACTCTTGTTGTAACTTCTTTCTTGTATGATTTATCTACCTCTAGTTAAAGATCTACCAATAATATTATTAGTAAATATTTTCCTTCTTTGTCGCAAAAGGGGAATTTGTCTTTTTGGCCTGTCCCAAGCCACAGTGCAGCAAATAGTTAAGTGACAATGGTTGCCACCCTTTGAATAGGCAGCTAGTCTATTGCAGATCACTTTCCCCAACCCAAATTGTGGTGGATTGGTACACCTGAGTGTAGTGAATCAATTGGAGTAGATTTCTTTCCCTAGGAAGAATCTGAAGTGAGTGCCACTGGTAAGAATCCAACCCTATTATTCCATAGCAAATTTTTCAAAATAATTTCTGAGATAATAAAAGTAAATTGATTTGAAATATGATAAAAAAAGAAAATTAACACACATTTTTTAATGCACCTTGATGAAATAAAAATTATTAGAAATAGAACTAAACATAAAAAAATGTCAACACATCATTTCAATTGAATTATAGTTATGACTAAGAAGTACTCTGCAGGAGTTAATCTAATCTAAAAAATGTATTGAAGAGACAGTACTGTAAATGAAAAAAAAGTACAGTTTGACAGGCAATTGCAGAAATCCCTACATAGGACATGTAAAATTACTCACAGAACAGCTAATGGCAAAGACTCCATTTTGAATCAAATGGTCAACTACAAGCTTGTTCAACTGTATAGTAAAAAAAACAACCACCAATAAAATTTTTTTAAATTGTACATGTAAAACATATTGGTTATTGAATTAACATAATATATATTTTTATCAAATTTGATTTATAAAGAAGAGATTTTCACATTCTTAATTTTCTTGTTTACTTTTAAGAACTCATTCTCTAAGAATATAGAAAACTTTTTTTCAACATCATAACTTGAGAGTAGCATCTCCTGCATTATGACACAATAAGTTATTGCAAATCTCTCATCAATCTCCACCCAATAGAAAATGGATACAGCCATAGTCTGAAGAGAAAAGATCAAATCTGATCAAACAAATGATATTCAGTACAAATTACTTTTTTATTACTTAAAAAAGTCAATTTGTTTCTCCACACATGAGATGGTTTATCAAAATAATTGATGTGATGAGATAAACTTTAAAAACAAATTTTAACCTTGAAATCAAATCAATAAGAAATTTACATCAAGAATTCTTTCTAGGAAGATGATTCCTTGCCTTGGTGACAGATTGACGCGTTAAAACGTAGCCCCAAAGTTTCTCTCTGTCAGGAACGGAGGGATCTTCTAAACCAGTATTCACTTGATACTGTTTTGCTTGATGGTGGCCAAAAGAACTAGGTCAGGAAAACAAAATGTGAAAAAGTTTCAAAGACTTTCTTCATTGAAGTATAGTGTTAATTATAATATCATGCGCTAAAATAATTTAAACTATGAATACATAAATAACATGTGATTTGTCATAAAATCTTTTCAATGGTTAAACTCAGAAGCTAACAGAAAATAGAGTGTTTCTCATTCAAAAGGAACAAGGTCAAAAAAGTCTCAGGTGTTATTTCGAAGATTGGAAGGATCCAATTTCTGAATGACATAAAAGATTTGGCACTGATTTGTAACTGAAGGAGAATCCTCTGCACAAGTCTTGATGCTTGAACACAATAGTGTAACAGCTATCTTCTTTCCATTACAGAAGACGGCAATGCCCTTTCAGTAATCTGAAGGAATTTTCTGGGACGCAACTTTATGGTTGTTAAGCTCTCCATCACCTGTGGTGAAAAGTGAAGAGCATTTTTCAAATCAATTTTACTCTCTTGTGTTAGTGTTAATTTTAGCAAAGGATCTTGGTTTCTGCTAGAATTTGATTGGCCAAATGTTAGAATCATTGTTATTATTGAGTCGATTATATTGGAGCATATCAATGACAAACCAAGAAGCTTACTCGGCTCGAGACAGTGCCTACATAAGAAGGACAAACTGTGTGAAGCATTCTTTTTACATCATAGTCCAGTTACAAACAAGCTGTCCATGCAGAGGTACAGAAGTAAAACTAGAAAACTCACCCTGCTCCATGGACAACGAGACAGGTCAAACCAGCATCTTGGCATTTCTTTATATATCTACTAGCTTTTATCAACTGCTCTGTTTTCAGAGTTTCCAAGCTGGTTTTGTCTGTTATGGAACTTCCTCCAAATTTGATGACAACATCAATGGCAGGGAGGGCCATCATTGCAGCTTGCTGAGAAGCACAAATAAACAATTACACTAAAAAAGTAAAGATTCCAGCACTGAATTGGTTTTATTTCGAAAATAAAAAGTAGACTAGAAGGTGAGATCCAACTTTCAATGTGATAATGAAAGAAGAAAATGGGAAGAAGGTGAAGTGTTACGATCTGTGAAAAGACTTTGGACCCTCACGTTAATATGCAAAGTAAAAGAATATGATACATGCGACCTACCGTATGCTTCAACCTGTTGCACTGTCATGACCAGATATATCTCAGAATGAAGTGTGTTGTCTATGTTGTGGTTTGTGGAATATCGAAAGTAAAAGTAGGAGTCAGCGGACAATTTTAGTTTTAGTGTTGAATATTGCCAATATCTGGTCGACTAATGTCGCAAAATCCCTTTTATCGCTTGGTTCTTGGACACAAAGAGGTTAGCTCCCTTGATTTTGTATACTTACATGTAACTCTATGCTGGGACATGATCTTTCTCAGTTGACTAACGCCCTTCTAACTTTTTAATGCAATCGCTCTCGTGAGACACACGTGCTGTCTCACAAAGATAAACGGAGGGCTTCTTATAATATCTGTGCTAGAAAACAACGGGCCAGCACTTTGTGCTGCCGACTGTCGAACGCCAGGCGTTAGAGTGACAGTAGCATCATTCCCTGGTAATCAGTTGACTGAGAGATGTCATCTCATGTCAGATACAAAAACGTAGACAGACACACAGATAGATCAATAGATAGTAGATAAATAGCAAGGGTGGTCAAGACTGGCTTCTATGCTTCCACCCACAGAAATGCATAGTCTTGAAGTTGGGTAACAGTCAGGAAATCAGAAGCCACATACATGATGCGAGGAAGGAGGGATGGAGAAGACTACGATATCACACTAGAAGAACATGAAGTGGAGAAAGACCTAAGTGACTAAGAAATTGTCGTCACAGGCTCTAGTGTATGGTCACTCAGTATGACAACCCCATCACAGGTTCTAGTGTATGGTCACTCAGTATGACAACCCCATCACAGGTTCTAGTGTATGGTCACTCAGTGTGACAACCCCATCACAGGTTCTAGTGTATGGTCACTCAGTGTGACAACCCCATCACAGGTTCTAGTGTATGGTCACTCAGT
>JAUEKZ010196477.1:0-11703 GCA_031471865.1 Melibe leonina | reverse complement strand
TTTATTAGCGATCCTTCACTTCAGTTCTGTTTTTATCAACATCCGTTATTCTCTCTGTCTCTCGCTCTCTCTGTCTCTCGCTCTCTCTGTCTCTCTCTCTCTCTCTCTCTCATCAAGTATAACGTGCAATTCAGTATGTAGGTAACCAACATAATTTCTGAATTGCAAGAATCAACTTACTTTATTTTCTTGTATTTGTGTGTGTGAGAGAGAGGGGGGGGGAGGGAGAGAAAGACACGAAAAAGAGAGATAGGGAGAGGGAGAGAGAAGGACAGGGATAGAAAGTCAGTCACAGAGAAAAAGAACAAAATAGATAGGGAGAAGAGATAATTAAACGCACACACACACATACACACACACACACACACACACACACACACATGCACACAGTACATAGAGAAATACTGTACAGAGAGACACAATGCTGCCTTGCAAGATAACACCGCGTTTTGCAGTGATGCCATGGTGAGTGTACGCGGAAGTGTCAAGAAGAGAAAACCAAGGAGGGGAGAAGGGCAGGGTGATAGTGATAGTTGTTTAAGTTTAATTAAGTAGTCAAGTAGTAATGCAGCAACGTTCACTATTCTCAGTGGTCAGTCTACCACTTCGCGATCATGCCACTTGACTTGACCACTCGAGACCATAATATGTGCAAGGGAGAAAGTAAGAGAGGGATGGTGTATTTATGTAGAAGGTGGGTGGGGTAAAGGGGTAGAGTGAGTGAGAGTTGGAACTAAAAGCACGCGGAGAAAACAGAGTTATCGCGAATACTTCCTGTACTATTCGGGCCAAGGTCAATGCAAACGTAATCGTCGGGCCAGGCCGGTCCAGCCGTAATCCTCGGGTTTTGGACTCTTGTCTGAACTTCTGCCTGTAGCTCACGATGACATTTTTTGACATCTCTTTTCCCTCCACATTAGAAGCTGGAGCGAGCCGACGAGACGTCTCGAAACCCGTGAGACCCTAGGAATATTTCGAGTCTTCTAGTAGAGTCGTGGGTGTTCGAGCCGCTCGTCAACCTTTAAGTCGTGGTGTTATCGAGTTTTCGTTCTGCGAGCGTTGAGCGATGATTAATTGATAACGGCAGGTGTCAGATGTCAGACAACCAGCCGGACTGGACGAGGAGAAACGTCATCCAGGCATCCAAGCATGGTTGGGGTGGAGTGAGACCACTTCAAGGTCTCTCTCTCTGTGTGTGTGTGTGTGTGTGTGTGTGTGTGTGTGTGTGTGTGTGTGTGTGTGTGTGTGTGTAATAGTAGTAGTAGTAGAAGTAGTAGTAGTAGGAGTACAAATATGAAGATTGCTAACCCTGCCCACCGAATGTCGGCCTTCCATACGGCACCCCTTCCCCTCCCTTTTTCTTTCCACTGCCATATCCAACGTATAAATACACTGGTTATGAGTGAACGAACAGACACAACACAACACACGTTCATTCATTCAGCCCTTCCAAACGAAACCCCTTCCCCTCCCTTTTTCTTTCCACTGCCCTATCCAACGTATAATACACTGGTTATGAGTGAACGAACAGACACAGGCACATCAAACGTTCATTCATTCAGCTCTTTCTCACCATCCCAGTCTAGGCGAAGCAAGCATATTATTATCATTGAGATTAACTCTGGATGGAAAGCATTGAGTCAAAATACTTACAAAAATGCGTAAGGAGAGCACACTTGTGTGGTGTCATTCAAAGGGTGGGCGCATGGTAGCCGCTGCTTCTAGTACTTCTACCTCCGTACGTACAATAATTTTTTCCTGTATTTTAATCTCAAAAGCAGACGATGTAACCTCAATAAAATGACAGCCAGGAACTGAAGGTATAGTAGTATTTCATGATTATTGCAGACAGTAAACGAGCTGAATTGAATGGAGCACACAACACATACTCATACATAACATTACACACGTGCATGTTAAATGTGCTGAATCCCTATATCCTATGTCCGGCGGTAACCTAAAAAAAGCGTAATGGAAACCTTTTTTTTTTTTACTCTTCTTATTAACAAGAAACATTCACACAAAAAAACCCCAATGGATTCCTTGTATCAACGTGTTCATGTGTGGGTGGCTAGGTGTGTGTTTATGTATGTGTGTGTGGGAACGTATGTGTGTACATGCGTATAATGGCATGGTTATTAATAAGTGTTTGTGTGTGTAAATGCATGCGTGTGTGCGTCTATGTTTGTACCTTTTATGTTTATAGTAGACCCTATGGGTGTTTGAGTTCAAAACGACACGATCAGTAAATTAACTATTTGCTTCTCGAGCTATTTTATCATCACATGTCGGGCGTTCTATGCTGTCACCTATTCCCCCCTCTCCCCTCTCTATTCATCTTTCTCTCTCTTTCTGTGTACACATAGATGCACGCGGCCCCTGTCACTATCACAACGTTTACTTAAATAGGATAGCATGGTCTGCGGCACATTTTCGTTGTTCTATGTTTCTGTCAGCCGGCAGTAGATGTGTATCTCAAGTTCGACTAATTTCTTCTGATTCCCAGTGCTCGCTCACCACCTGACTGTCATTATTCGATCTAGTTGTAGTATTAGTCGAGGAGGTACATGTACTATACGTCGTCGTCCCCCGTCCCCCCCCCTCATAGATTTTCAATCCCTGAATCCATTTTTTGATGTTCCCAAAACTAAAAGTTGCACTTTTAGGAGTTACTGTCTATCATACTGCTTTGTTGAGCGATATGGCGCCACTATTCTTTAGCTTTGGGGGGATGAATTACTCTCGGTATCTGACATGGTTTGATATGTTTTTACTGACTATTGGTTACTCACATCCAGGTGCAATGGAGTTGATTAAAAATGGTGCAATCTCTGTTGCATGGTCATGATTCCAGGAAATAGGTGCGCGTTAGACAAAACTATATGGTTGTCTCGTAGTACCTCATGCAGGCGAGGGAGGAGAGGCAAGAGATGAGAAGGAAGCGACAACTGATGCAAATGCAATAAAAAATGTTTGTGACTTGACCAACGTTGTACAGCCAGCACTCTCATCTCAGTGATTCAGATTCCTCACTGGGGGAGTCTACAGTCTAGTCTATGGCAGGTAGACAAGAATGCTAGAGAAGGTTGGTGAGGGGGAGGGGTGGGGTAGAGAGAGAGAGAGAGAGAGAGAGAGAGAGAGACAGACAGAGAGAGAGAGAGAGAGAGGGGGGGGGGGGGAAACGAAGACCGACCATCACATCAACACAGGACGTGTTCTCCCCTGGTCGGCTCGTAATCGTAATGGTCATTGCGTCTGACTCGAGAAGCGAACGGAGCAGTACATCAACGTGGAACTAAGTCGAGGGCACAGTCAGTTGAGTCAGTTTGCCAAAGCAGTTCTAAATACTGTACAGGTAAAATCTAGTTCTAAAGCAGATCTTAAGTGTCATCCAGTTGTCTAGGTACAGGAAAAAACTGAATATCTAGTTAGTTAACTATTCGCCCAGGCCTAGTAAAACGCTCACAACTCATAAAGTGAACCTTCGCTTTCGAGCAACGAACAGACATTATTTTAGACTCGTCATCATCAACGTTCGCTTCCTGCTCGAAACCAACACAGCAAATTGTAAAATGACATTGTATTGTAGCTAGTCTTCCTTGAAGTTTATTTGGATAAATTAGCATCTTTTATAGCATTCACATGAAAAGAAAAAGATTCTTCATTCCTGAATACAGACGTCGAAAATTGGTAAGTTATTATTATGATTACTCAAAACGAACTTTTCATGTTGCAATGATTCGCGAGTGTTCGAATGGATTCGATCGAGAATGAAGTAGGTCGATGTCAAACTGCGCATTTCTGTATCTATAGTCTAGATAAATTAGACAAATCCAACTTCTTTTCTTCGGGCTTAATTTTTGTTATCGAGCATCGAGAAACCAACTAGACTATTCTAGATCTAAGCTAAGGTAAGTCACACTTGTGTGTGATGCAGTGGGGCTAATGGCGGAACTCGTTTTGGCATCGCAGCACTCGAAAGTCGAACGAAAGCGCTAACCCAGATTCATACCTGACCAGCGATGTTTTGGTTTTACCATCCATCCATGAACAAGGAAGTTTAGTCCAACTGCCTCACTTTTCTTATTTAGATGGTTGTAGAAACCTACACAATCAAGCTGGTAATATACTTATGTAGACTGGATGAATGTGTTGAATAAAAAAATACACACAACAGTGCTAAAATCATGGAACACACAATATTGTGTTATGGTGTCATACAGAGGGAAAACAGTAAAAAGTTTGCAAGTTGTTAATGGCGAGTTTTTTACTTTGATGTCAATCCTATATCATTGGTCTGTAGAGGGATTTAGAACAGTCTGAGTACTAAGCTGAATGCATTCAATTTTCATTCTGCCAACAAGTGAACATTTTACTTTTTCATTCTGAATGACACATTGTGTGTGTTTGACTGTTACAATGCTGACATTGTGAGTGTGAGTATTTTGGCTTGACCCATAGAGGGTCTTACAGTCCACAGCCATTGCAACAGTCTGCTTTACCCTCTGGGAGATTAACTCTGGTAGGGGCATTTAATAACAGGCTGTGTACCCAGCAGAATTGGACCTCTCTTTCAGCTATAAAACTACAAAACACAGAGAGATTGTTGTGTGTGTTAGTGTTTGTCTTTTTTTCAGTAGAAGCGAGGTCCAAGAACTGCTGGTTTTGCTTCTTATTATTCAACTCCTTTGCATCGGCACCGTTTGGGTTTGAAGACTCCAAATTCAAAAGGCTAGGATTTTTAAAATTCAATTTTATGCAGCATTTTCTAATTGAGCGCTTTTTTTTTCATAGAACTTTTAAATAACAATACTATAATTATATATGCTTTTATATGTTTACACAAAACTCTTCGGTTGTTTGTGAAGTAAGAACTAGGCCCTGCCTAATACTGACAGACAAAAAAAAATATATGTCCGAAAAAGAAAAGAATGCATGAAGACGAAAAAGAAAAGAATGAGGAAGACGGGTAAATCAATTGTACTTAAACAGCTCTTCAACGCTTGGCAGGAATAGGGCCAGGCAAAGCTACTATGGGCGTGGGTAGATACCGAAGCAATCCGTTTATACTATTGCCACTGTTGTGTTGTGTTTATAAGGCCATAATTAAAAAACTATCTATCTTTTTTTATAGTGTATTCATGAAAATGAATAAAATGTCTTCGCTTTTTTATCCCTTTTATTTATAAAAAATGTGCCTGTTTTTTATTTTTTCATTCGATTGAATGATTAAAGTACTTTGAACAGTTAATGACAAATGATTGCCTTTTTCTGCACAATAAAGATTATTATTATTATTTTATTATTATTATTATTATTTGATATTGTTTTTATCTCTTTTGTTTTTTTAATGATGTTTTTTATAACCCCTTTTTTTCTTCTTTTTTTAAATGACGCAGATTATGATAGGTGACAGCTCGGCTACCCCCTCAACTTTTGAATCTTCCGTTAATTAATTAAACAACAAGGAAGCTTAAAATGGTTGTCTCAGTTTCAAGGAATAGCTGCAGAAAAACAACTTAATGTACATACTTCACTTCAAAGTTCAAAGATTTGGGAAAAAGAGAAGGAAATAAGAAGCAATGGCCAATATTAGAGTACTGGAACTCCCAGGAAAGAACAGGACAGCAGATTCCAGGAGCCGCTTTTATAAATTGTTGAAGCACCCGGAAAAGAAAGATAATGAGGAGTCTATGACAATGAGCGACATGAGGAGACTTCCAGATAGAAAGGAGCCTACAGTGAACCAAATGACAGGGTTTCATTCACAACACCAGCAAGATAGAAGGAAGTCCTGTAGCAACATAAAGGGGCTGGAGATAGAGGAAAATAAGAATAAAGAAGAGCCTACCAGCTTTATTAATAGGCTCTTAGACGATAAAGATGAAGACAAGCCTTCTACGAGTGAAATGAGCCTTTTTGAAAGAGCCCTCGAGAGCAAAGATAAAGAAGAATCGACTATGAGCCAAATGAAAATACTGACATCAGTAAAAGGACAGAATAAAGATAAATTAGAGTCCAGAAGAAATGTTAAAGTGCTTAAGTTCCAGGGAAAGAAAGATAAAGAGCAGCCCAAAAGCCTAATTAGAGGGCTTTTAGATAGGAAAGGTGAAGAGCAGCCTTTGACCCACATGGATAAAAGTGAAAGGCTTCAAGAAACAAAAGATAAAGAGCAGCCCAAAAGCCTTCTTAGAGGGCTTTTAGATAGGAAAGGTGAAGAGCAGTCTTTGACCCACATGGATAAAAGTGAAAGGCTTCAAGAAACAAAAGATAAAGAACTGCCTGTTTTGACCCACTTGGAAAGGCTTCAAGAAAAGACAGATAAAGAACTGCCTGTTTTGACCCACTTGGAAAGGCTGCAAGAAAAGACAGATAAAGAACTGCCTGTTTTGACCCACTTGGAAAGGCTGCAAGAAAAGACAGATAAAGAACTGCCTGTTTTGACCCACTTGGAAAGGCTGCAAGAAAATACAGATAAAGAACTGCCTGTTTTGACCCACTTGGAAAGGCTGCAAGAAAAGATAGATAAAGAACTGCCTGTTTTGACCCACTTGGAAAGGCTTCAAGAAAAGATAGGTAAAGATCCGTCTATTTTGATGCAAAGTGAAAGGCTTCTAGAAGACGAAGATAAAGATCCGTCTATTTTGATGCAAAGTGAAAGGCTTCTAGAAGACAAAGATAAAGAGCAGCCTGTGATACAAATGAAGAAGAAGCTCCCTGACAAGAAGGGTAAAGAGCACTCTGTGAGTCTGATTAGGAAGCTCTTGGAACAGGACAGTAAACCTGGGAGACAAATGAAAACAAAGAGACGGAAAGATCATGCCGAGCCTGAAAGCAATATTAAGGTGCTGAAATTACACGAGAAAGACGAGCAACAAAGGTAAAAAAAAATGATTTGTGTCCTTTTTAAAAAAAAATTTTTTTTTAATGTCTTCAGAAAGATGAGATACTCATTTTAACAAAACTTGAAAGCAGAAAGAATGGAAAGTTTGTGTGTTTCTGCAGGATGAATTATTTATGTGGAAGAGGTTTATTGTTACTTGGCTCACTTTCCTTCCGCCCGTTTTAAATAGAATTTATGTTTCCGTATTGGTTGCTATCTCATTCTCATGCAGTAAAAATTGAATTATATTGTGGCTTCCTATTTAAAAAAAAGAATCTATTTATAACTGTAGTTGAAATCAGAGACATCACTACAGTACTCATGCATATTTGATCCCAGTTTTATGATGAATAAATGTTTGAATAGAGTTCACCCATTTCGGCACACAAAGTTTTAATTGTATAGATTACAAGTTTTTGCCTGTTTAGGATGGATAGATCACGTGTCAAAAGTTTTTTTTTACTATTCAACATAATTTCTTTCTAGATTGCAATCGGCTGGTCCTTCATTGTCAACAATGTGGAGGAGATACGTAAAGGAAAATGATCCGCTTAAGTATAAATTATGCTTAGAGAAGGAAGCCGTACGCAGGGAAGCCTGGAAGATGAAGAAGATGGAGAAAATGGAGGCAGAGGAAATGAGGAGGCATGGTGCAGAGTTGGTGCTGCAAAGGAAGACAGAAGCTCTGGCTAAAGCACGGGATCTGGAGCGTCGACTCCAAATAGAAAGGGAGAAATATAGGTCAATGAAAATGTACTCATATTTATGTATTAGATTAATGTTGAAAGAGAGAGAGTTTTTTACGTCTTATCGGGATTAGTTGAATTATTAATTACCAACCAGCCTGCTAGGGATGCCTGTCTTTTTTAGACTTGATGCCTTTTTTAAAATATATATATGATTGTTTATTCAATATGTTATTGCTTTTCCAGATTAGAAATAGCCAACTCCCCTTCAAAGCAAACGCTTGGAATAGGAATATCCAAAGAGGATTCTCTGCTCGAGTACAAGAGGCAAATGAAGAGGATAGAGTTGGAAGAGGCGATGATCCAGCTGAAAGAGGCGAGGCGTCGGGAAAAGGAAAAGACGGAAGCGGAGGAGGCCATTGCTCTAGTGAGATGGCTGAAGTCCCAAGGGGAAAGGGAGCGAGTGAGGTAAATTGAATAATGTATAATGTACATATTCATGTATGTGTCATTGTGGAAATTTGGTAGATGTAACCTTAAATTCTGGAATTTGAACGGCGCCTAACGACATGAGGATTCAGAGCTGAGGGATAGTCAGTCGCTGTTCTGACTGAGCGTTGCAAATATCGCTTATTTCAAATTAAAATTAAATGCAAATTTCGTTACAAGAATGTTAGGAAAACAGTACACAAAATCTTGATAATGAAAGAAGAATTACTGCAATTCCACCGCAACATTCATGCACATTAACAAGTTTTTTATCAATCTTAACCCTAGAAGTGTCCAGAGAGGATGCACTTTTAGATTCATACTAAAAACTGTTCCCTGTTTCCACTTTTCTACTGACTCTGTCTGATGCTAGTCTTGCACCTAGTGATAAATATCTTACATAATATATCTCTTCTAGTCTTGTACCTAGTGATAAATATCTTACATAATATATCTCTTCTAGTCTTGTGCCTAGTGATAAATATCTTACATAATATATCTCTTCTAGCAAAAGCTCTATGTAAGACTAAGAAACAAAATCATCAGAGTTTGCATCATCAGATTTTATGTGCAATTTTATTAAGTCGGCTACAATCTCTCCAGTCTTCCGTATTTCAAACCAGGCAAATGCTAACAATCTCTCCCCAAATGACAAAAAATACACAAGTCCATGAGAGATACCTCCGTTCAACAAGATGGACAACATTCTTTTTCGCAAATACAGTGGAACACCTCGATAGCGACACCCCTGGATAAGACCTCTTGACCTCCGGTCCCGATTTTATTTTGTTATACTGATATGTATTAGTATTGGTAATCATTGAAAACCCCCGAAGAACGACACATCGCCCAGGACCAGAAAATTATGTCCTTCTCCAGGGGTTCCACTGTATGCAAATTTCCTGATTTTGTGAATCCTTAAAAAAAAGTGACCTGCTTACTACACACTATGGAGACTGCCTGATAATTGTATGTCTTCTATTATTTTATCTTTTTATATTACTTAATTTGAATGGATATGAAATGTTAATTGTGTGTACAAAATACTAAAAGGGTATGATTGTTTTTTTCTATTTATCATTCAATCTAGACCACAGAAATCTACCCCTACAAGGCTAAGCACCTACTTACAAGAAATGAAGGCAATTGATCCTGTCAGTTACGAAAAATATGTAAATGAACAGAATCTGCACAGTAAGGCCCGGCATAAGAAAAAGAAGAAGGAAATGGAGGCCTTTGCTAAAGCTGGAGTGTGTAAACCCCAGAATACGGAAGGGGAACCTGTGTGCCAAACTCAAGTCTTGGATTTGGAGGAAAGGAGGGGGACAGAGGAGGAAAGGAGGGAGACAGAGGAGGAAAGTAGGGAGACAGAGGAGGCCATGGCTACAACTAAAAACCTGCTGTTTGAAAACAAACCAAGAAGGTATGGTAGTAAAAATCTAATGGCATAGACAGTCAAGATAAATTTGCTGGCTTTAAGGAGTCCTTCAATTTCACAAAATCTCGCTGTCTTGCACTTTGGCGGTATATTTGAATTTTTAAACAAATGATTTGGAGATAAGAAGACAGTGCTGTAATAAAACACATAATAGGCCTACATTTATAGATTTCTATCTAGATGAATGCTGATTGTGTGCATAAAACACTCAAAGGTATGATTGTTTTTTTCTATTTATCATACAATCTAGATCACAGAAATCTACCCCTGCAAGGTCAACCATCCACTATAGAAAAATGAAGACAATCGATCCTGTCCGATACAAAGAATATGTAAATGAGCAGAGCCTCTGTGTCAAAGTCAGCAGGATGAAGAGAAAGAAGAAGGAAATGGAGGCCTTTGCTAAAGCTGGAGTGTGTAAACCCCAGAATACGGAAGGGAAACCGGTGTGCCAAGCTCAAGTGTTGGATTTGGAGGAAAGGAGGGGGACAGAGGAGGAAAGGGGAGAGGCAGAGGAGGAAAGTAGAGAGATGGAGGAGGCCATGGCCACCACTCTAAATCTGCGGTTGGACAAAGACAACAACAATCAGCAAAGGTATGTCGCAAGCTCTGTAATAACTTAATAGGGACATTCTCTGCGTAGAGAAATAGTGCATTGTTATTTTTTTGTTAAAAAATGGAGTTAAAAGGAGTTGAAGTGGAGGTTTGTATAGCGTTGATATCCACGAATTGTGCTCATCGTGCTTTATACTTTTTACCTTCCCCGGCCAACAGCAAACATTGAAACACAATTTCTCTATAAATGTGACTATTTACCTCTTTTTTGGTGTTTTTGTGGTATCATCACTGAATAATGTTGACTTTACCTCTTACTGCAGGGTCCAATTACCTCTTACTGCAGGGTCCAATTACCTCTTACTGCAGGGTCCAATTACCTCTTACTTCAGGGTCCAATTACCTCTTACTGCAGGGTCCAATTACCTCTTACTGCAGGGTCCAATTCTTACCTGACAGAATATGCAAAAACATTTTTAAAAATGTGTTATTATACCAAATAAATCCGATTTGAGTGAACTGACATATGCCAAAAGCCTGACTTTCCAGCTTGGCCCTAAAATCTTAATAATCTTGAATAAAAACAGTCAAATCTTGAAGATTTTTTCTTCTCCTTAGCAGCTTGAGAAATAACCTTATCATTGAAAGGGTTAATATTGGTATTATATATAATGTTACAGGTTAGAAGAGACTCCCGGCCTTACTCCTTCACAACTGGCCTTTCCCGGCCTTACTCCTTCACAACTGGCCTTTCCCAGCCTTACTCCTTCACAACTGGCCTTTCCCGGCCTTACTCCTTCACAACTGGCCTTTCCCGGCCTTACTCCTTCACAACTGGCCTATTCGAGGATGAAGCAGGACCCCGTCAGGTATCAGGAATTCCTTGAGAAAAATAGGCTGAGAAAGAAGGCGTACAGAATAAGGAAAAGAGAAAAGAGCTTGAAGGCGAAAGAGCTTGAGGGAAAAGAAGATCTAAATGGGTAAATATGATGGATATAATATACACAAGTACCAGAATGTAGTTCTAATTGTTTGAGTTAAGCCCCCTGATTTGGTGTTGTTGCCAAGATGGCCAATAATTTCTGTCGGTCGATAATCAGCGTGTGATTGAATGATTTTGTTTTGAAGTTGAATAAAAAAAAATGTCAGTCAACACTAGATCTAGATTGATAGAACCCTTTGATTAGAGAAAACTTTAATGCCTTTCAGCCCTAGGGCCCCTTGGTTTATTTCTCAATTCACTAACTAGATCAATCTTCAATATTTACCAGTTATTTGTTTCTATTTTTTTTTTATCGTTTACCATTTTAGATCATTTCAGCATATGGTTTAAACAAAATGCACAAAGTTTTTCTACAGCATCTCATCAAGAGTCTTCCTATTTGCAACCTCTTTTTTCTGTTACAACTAAAAAATTAGCATAACGACATTCCTGCTCACTCGATGTTAGGCCTTTGCACTGATGGCCATTTCAACTGGAGATGGATGTGTAGATGGCTTAGAGTTGACATGCTTTTTAGAAATATCGCAAAAAGGGAACGTTCTCTAAACCAAAATGGCTTTAAACTAAAATAATTGAGAATGTCCTCAAAATTTCGGTTAAAAGTAATTCCACTTTGTAATGTTACAGGTTAGAAGAGACTCCCAGCCTT
>JAUEKZ010196466.1:0-11703 GCA_031471865.1 Melibe leonina | reverse complement strand
ATACTAGTGAAAAGATTATAGAGTGAAAAAAAAAAAACCCCCCCAAAAAACCTGAAGAACTTAAGACCAAACAAGATAATAAGATGTAGAAGTAAAAAAAAAAAAATTAAAAAACCCCCAAACAAACAAGAAGAAATAAAGAAAGAAAGACTGTCATGTTTACTAAAAAATTAAAATTAAAATTAAAACATTTATGACAAAAGTAAAGATATGAGATATAAGGAGCTGTAAAAAAAAAGGAATTAACCATAAGGTCACTTTACCCACCACAGATAAAAAAAAAAAGCAATAAAATCTAACGAGAAAAAAAACACAAACACAAAAACCCCTGCACAAATTCTAAAACGTACTCGTTGACTTTCTCCATTCCCATGGATTTTTCCAGCACAGCTTTTTTATGACTGAAGCAGTCAAAAGTGAATTTGCCATGGTACGCACCAATGCCACTATTGCCAACGCCTCCGAAAGGAAGGGTGTTCACTGGTGAAATGCAACAAATAAAAAACATATTTTGTTAATAAGGATATCACAAGGAAACACATGACCTTAACTAATATTAACCATAATAATCTATAATTAATTTTAAAACAATTACTTATTTTCGCACACACATATAGACTTGATAATTACTGTACCCATTCTGATCATTTTAGAAAGGAATGTCAGCAATACCTAGCGTTTAACCCTCTCACAGCAAGGACTGATTCCAACCTAACTGAAAAATGCAAAATCTTGATAATCTATGTGTTCTTATACCAGATGAATCAGATTTCAGTGAGCTGAAATATGCCAAAAGCCTGAAATTCAAATGTTATGCTTATATGTTAGTTCACTAAAAATTCTGATTTATCTGGTAAAAATTTGATATTTTTAGCATTGAAAAGGGTAAGTGGAAAAATCACTGTTCAAGTACTCTAAATGACACATTACTGATACTGAGCTCTAAGATCTTACAATACCACCGAAGTATGGATAGGGTTAAAACAAAAAGGTTCAAAACAGTACAAGCTTACCAGCTGCATGGACAATGGTGTCGTTGACCAGGAAACCACCACTGCTGGTCTTTGTCCTGAATTCCTCAGCAATTTGCTTGTTGTTGGTGAACACGTACATGGACAGTGGCCTCTCCCTGCACAAAAGAAATCAGAATAGAATCGTAGGATAATGGACGAACAGGCCTTGCTTAACTTTGGGGTGAAAATGGGTATTGACTGTGGCATTGAAATATCGGCAGCAAATCCTCTCTGAAATAGGACCCTACTTTATTGTAAAGATAAACATTCCCTCAGAGCAGGTTCATATTGATAATTGAGTCAAATTTGAACATGCATTTTCTTATTTATGCTTATTCAGCCTTTGAAATTTTAAATCTTTTAGCAAATTCTTCAATTTCTTTTGAAACCAGACATGTTGAAGACAAAACATTTTTTTACAATAACTTTCTTCCGTGATGGCAGAAATGTAAAGCTGCTTTTTCTTCAGACAAAATCTACAGGAATTTTTACTTCCTTAAAAAAAAAAAAAGAAAGTAAAGATAATCTTATCTTGCACAAAACTATTTCAATGTACAAGAGGTTTGGCCAGGGGAAGATGGTCATTCTACTCAATTTCCTTTGCATGGGAGTGGAACTGCAGCCAGTCGTAGACATTCTTTGGTTTGGCTGATTGTAGCCGGTGTAACACTAACACCCTTTTTTATCACATTGTTGTAGGTTATATCAAAAGCGGAGCTCTAAGGACAAGTTATCGTGC
The DNA here is from genome assembly GCA_031471865.1 of Melibe leonina. NCBI lineage: Eukaryota > Metazoa > Mollusca > Gastropoda > Nudibranchia > Dendronotidae > Melibe > Melibe leonina. The sequence goes on along the minus strand of JAUEKZ010196466.1, from coordinate 9,951 downwards.
GGCCGGCCACACAGTGGCAAACTATATCATCAAGTCACAATATACTAACATCTGGCCAACCACCCTTCAAATTATTTTCAAATCTCCAAGCAGGCGAGACCAGCAGCTAAATTTCTCATTCTAATGTCTCGGGCATGATGCAGCAGGGGTTTGAATTACCGACCTAATGGTTCTATGGCAGGCGCTCCCCCCATTGCGCTATGGAGACAATCCATCAATATTATTCATTTCAAATTTGTCTTTTTCAGTCTGTGTCTTGTCGTGTCTTTCTCCCCCTAGCCCCTAAAGGTGTATGTCCACTGGTAGGTTTTAGGAATAGAAAAAAGGAATGGAAAAGGCTTGGTGCGATTCCAAAACACCCAAGACTTTTCCATTCTATTTTTCTATTCCTAAAACCTACCAGTGGACACACACCTTAAGCCTATTGATTGACCATTCCATTTATTTCAAACCCATCATTACCGTTCGTTGATGAACTGGATGGCTTCGTGGTGGTCCTTAACTGGCATAATGGGCAGCAGGGGGCCAAAAATCTGTCAAAAGAAAAGATCAAATATTAGATTACTTATCATCATCAATAATTATCAATAATAGTACCATAATGAATATATTACTTATCATTATTACATTTATTTAAAAAGAATGATATTTTTACAAAAACATAATAGCATGTACCATGTGCTTTTGTTTGCCAAGGAGAGTTTAAACGAAAGGGAAAATTTTAACAATTTAGTTCATGTCAATCAAACCCTGAGAGAAAAATGTAACACATGAGAATAAATTTAATAAGTTATGAACACAATATCTTCACTGATAAAATATGAGAATAAATCAGTTATGAACCATAAACAATATCTTGTCTCTCCATCTTCACTTATCGCATGCACCCCTTATCAAAGGTTATAAAACCTACTCACTTCGCTCTGCATGACGGGATCTGAAGGTTTGACGTCACGTAAGACAGTCGGAGCGATGTACTTGTCCTTCTCGTCATCCTCTCCGCCAACGGCAACATTGCAGCCTTCCTTCAGTTTCTGCACACGGCTGGAGATGGGGATTAGAAATTACCGTACAAATGGAGCTAAGGGAAATTTTGCGAGCAATATATTCTAAAAAACTATTCTACAAAAAAACAAAACGAAACTTGACCTGTATCCATAACATAAAATGTAGTGTTGCGGTATTGTATTCTTATTTGGATCAAAGTTTTCACAAAAAAAACACTTTTTATTACACTAATTTAAGCCTTCACTTTCTGTCCAATCCGTCGTTTTGCTGCAGGCATCATTTTCACCTCGGCTAACATTAGCCACTTTCGCAATCCAGCGGGAACCAGGGTTACCAGATATCTAAAGACACCGATCAGCTGATATCTAAAGTCATGTGAAATAGGGAGACCTATCTAGCTGTTCTTATAAATAAATACAGTCTGACTTCAGATGTAATCAACAACAAAGCGTCAGATCTTGGGATTAATTTGAGTCGTTGAATATCAGGCTGTGTGCCAAGCAGAACAGGAGCCCACTTTCAGCAACTACAAGACTGCAATAAACAGATTGGGTGTGTGTGTGGGTGTTTTTGTGAACGGCAAATGGGTGAAAGCAGGGGTCCTATTTCCTATTCCTGCTTGTCAAGCTGCCTGTTATTCAATCTCTTGGAAAGACACGGATGAGAATAATTTTGTAAATAATATTCTCATTATATAGTTTTCTTGTGTCTATTCTGAAGAGGGTCTTAGGACCGATACGATGATGTCAATTTGTCTTTTTCCTGCCTGTAGCAATTAACCTTTCATTTCCCTTGTTATTCCATGCCTGGATTGATCGCATTGCTTGGTCTGCCAGCCATGTATGTATGCAGCGTTTCATCAGTACAATACATTAAATCAACAAGTGGGTTTATTCCCATTTTTACTCCTAAGCAAAATGAAGCTATTAGAATCAATTTCCACACCCAGTGAAAATTCAAAACCCCTTTAACCAGTTATAACACTGCTTCAACACTTATGGGTCATGCATCGACGAGCGAGACATTATGGGATTAAATTACAACAGATTCGCATCAATGTGAAGAAGTGCAATCCATTCACTCAGAAACATGCCAAAATATTTCGTCAATGTGAAAGCAGTGGTGCAGTCAGGCATAACAGGCTGCCATTCTATGCTGAAGTGATGTGTACACAAAAGCCCTGTCAGTTTGACATGTCAACTCACTCTGTCCCAGCTTTGAAATGAATGAAGATTTTCTTTACAATCTGTGCATCTTCACACCTCTATGACTTCACACAGAGAGGAGCACGTCATTGATATAGATAAATATATATTACAGAATATTAGCTATGTTGATAAAGAAATCTTTCTTTTGCATTTATCGCCAATGATTAATATACTGTCCCGTCTAAGTACCTTTTTATCATTTAGAATATCAAATTTCTATATAACCATTTAAATGAAGAAACTGCCATGGTATTATTATACAATCTAGATATCGCTGACATGAGTGAACAAAGGCTAAAACACATTTCAACATGAAATATTAAAATTTTCTCTCTCTCTCTCTCTCTTCTCCTCATGACCTGTAAACATTGTATCTTCCACAGGAACTCTACTTTAACTGTTATCTGCATGCAAAACTTACAATCCCATATTGATAATTTACCTTCTTTTCTTATGTTTAAAAAAAAATAAAATTACTTTATATAATCTTCAACAAAAAAATAGTCTGTTTCCTTACGGGGTGTATGAAAAATAAGGTTTAAGCGTTGACCCATCTCAATAATTTCATACCATAACTCATCGGCCCAGGCATAAAACCGAAATATTACAGGTGGGAATCAAATCAGGTACCCTCTGGCTTTATACTGCGTCACTACCTTTTTAACCACCACGCCTCCACAAGACTTATTGCACACGTTTTTACCATGATGTATGTTGTACTGGGTAAAAAAGGATAAGTTAACTTCATTCATCCGTCAGTGGGGAAATTTATATAGCTATAACTGTGTCCTTTTCCGCTGCTCATGTTGGATTAAAAATCTTTATTTTTCAATTAGATAATGTAAAGCGCATAGAACTGACCCTTGCAGATTGCATAGGCTATTTTTTTTAGGAGTCCGGTTTTTTAAATTATGTTTGCCTGCCTGCCACTGTATTTTATATTGTTATTTCTAATTTTAATTCACCGGCACAATCACCAGTTACATTCTGACGGTATTACTGTTATTACCATCCTTCGTGATCTTCTTCTTTTTTTTTATTCCTATACTTATTATATTTATCATAACTTGAATTATTATCGTTAGTATTGATATCATTTTCCCGAGTGCAATCAATGTGTTACAAACTAATAATTTCCGGTATGGGATGAATAAAAGAATATATTAAAAAAATGCTACCAATCATTACAAGAGTCACGCTCACTTCCAGTGTCTTTCATTAATAATCCTTGAATAGCTGTCGGATTGTTGAGGATTGTCCGTGTAGAATTCCTTGATGGTTTCTTTCATCGCAGTGATCAGCTCTTCCTGAAAAAGTCATAATGACAATATTGAAATCAATAATATCATAATATTTATGTTTACAAGAATAAGGATTGATAACCCTTTCACTGCTAATGACACCAAAATCTTCAACGCTTGCCTGTTCTTATACCAGATAAATAAGATTTCAGTAAACTGACATGCCAAAAGCCTGAATTTCAGGCTTTTGGCATATGTCAGTCCACTGAAATCTGCTTCAATAACACATCAATCCTCGCCAGATTTTCAAACCCCAACACTATACTGGTCTTATAAAATAAATATCTTCCAAATCAAAGAAAAGACATTTTCAGCCAATCTGTCCTTACCTGAACCTTGTCAGAACACATCACATAGTCTGGGGCAATGCAAGTCTGTCCTGCGTTGACATATTTGCCCCAAGCCAGTCTTTTCGCTGTGACTTTCATATCAAGGCTTTCGTCAATAAACACGGGACTGAAAATTTAAAATTTCAAACAATGATTTCAATCAAAACTATCAAATTGAGAGAGAGAAGGCAGCAAAGTTAAGACATAAACCAAATATTTTGCAATAATCAAAGAATAAATTAATGTCGAAATATTTTGAAGACAAATAGTAAAAAAAAACGAAAATACAAAAAAAATCATTCCCAGTAGCTAATTACTACATACCATTTAATAAAGATGGCTCATTTTCTAAGGTTGCGTTTGAATCCATTCCATCCCTCTCTCTCTCCTATCTGTAAAGTTCTTGGCATTGGTTTATATTATCTCCTGTATTGTGTTCTGTTTGGTACAAATGCCAATATCCCGTCCCTTTTATTTCGAATAATTTATCAACATTGCTATACGCACCTCACGTCTCACTCGATCTTCATTATTTCCTTTCATTTCTTCATTTTCCTGGAGCGATAACGGATAAGTTTCATGATATCAATAGTTTATTTTAAAAATATTCTCGTTTTATTGTTTTGTTGTGTCTGTCCTTAAGAAGGCCTTCCGCTAAAATGTTGATGATGTCGTTTTGTCTTTCTCTTTTTCAAGCCTGTTCCGATTAACCTTTCATTTCCCCCTGATGATTTTAACATATTAAAGTATGATGCGCTCGGGACACAAACCTCCCAGACAACCAGTTATGAAGTGAACGCTCTACCAACTGAGCTAAGGTGCTCCCTCTCTCACCTTTTTCCTCCCAACTCCAGCACCACAGGGGTCAGATGCTTGGCAGCTGCAGTCATAACAATCTTGCCTACCATGGAGTTGCCTGTGTAGAAAACGAGGTCATAACGCTCCTCCAATAAAGCGGTGGTCTCAGGAATCCCCCCATTGACTATCCTGATGCAGTCCTGTGGGTTAGCACGGCAAAAGAAATAAAGACAAAACTGACTTATTTGAAAATTAAAAAAAACAATAGTTTGCTATTACAATCACATACAGCAGAATAGAATGATTAGAACATCCATAATAATTATAATAGTTTTATCTATAAAGCGCCTTTCATCAAGGTCTCAAAGTGCTGTACATTATAATAACATTTTAGATTTCACATACACACACATCAATACATACAATTGCACATGCATACACTGACATACACACTCACACCCATACATATGTACATACATCTACAGAATTAAAACCACATCCCTCCCTCCCCAACAATACCTGATCGAGATATTTGGGCACATACTCCTCCAAAAACTGGGCAGTGTGTTCTGCCATTTCAGAGGGCTTGATGATAGCACAGTTACCTGGATAGAGAGAAATAAATGAATTAAAAATAAAAGCTGCCGTACTGACTTCAGAATTGTTATTAATTCGAGCATGAAAGTATTTTAGTATATAATGGCTCATCCTATTTGGTAATAATTGTTGAAAAAAAATGTCTTTTAGTTGAATTTCATCCATGCATCCACCAAAGAAAATCAAGGTCAAAGATCATCATCATCATCATCACAGTGTCATTTTAGCAGTGCCTATGACAGAATATTATTTCAACTGAAACAAAGAGAAAAATATATAAAATATCAAACCTCTGGCCATAACTATAATTTCTGAAAACAAAAATCAACCATTTCGGTTTTAACCCGATCCTACTGAGTTGAAGAATTTTCTGTCATTTCTTAAAAACTGCAAAATTCTTAGTAAAGTTTAAACTTCGTTGATATCATTATTAACATAGGGGTTGGTGAATATCCGTTGCCACTTGACACCTTTCAATGCTTAAGACACAGAATTTCAGGGTTTTGGCATATGTCAACTTACTGAAAACTGATTTATCTGGTATAAGAGCAGGCAAATCTTGAAGATTCTAGTGCCCTTTGCATTGAAAGGGTTAAATCTGAGGAGAGATGAGTTTGTCTTACCTGCTGCTATGGCACCGATGAGAGGCAGGAAAGCCAGCTGGATTGGGTAGTTCCATGCGCCAATGATAAGGGTCACTCCCAAAGGCTCGTTGTGCATATAGGCATTGTCCATCATGTTGAGGGCACTTTTGCTCACCTAGTTTGAAAAGTATCGTATGGAAAGAGGTGATTGAAAAATTACTGAATATTAAGAAGAAAATGATCATTCTATTTGAAGGGGGAAAAAACCCCCTGACAAAACTGGGAAATGTGAAACCTTTCAAATGCTAACGTTATTTCCTAAGCTGCTTATTAGATATCAAAATATTCAGTGGAATAACAAATGCCAAAAACCTGAAATTCAGGCATATATAAGATAAATTTATTGATCCCTCACCAGGGAAATTATTTTTACAAGTCAATGTTACATACAGACATAGGGATGCGCTATAAGACAGGAAACAATTTAAAAAATGGGCAAAAATTAACAATAAACATAAATAATTAGATAAGAAATATTACATAATAATAAATAAGAGATAAAATAATGAATTTCATTAAGGCCTTGGGTGTAAAGTGTTTAAGATTGAAATGGACCTTGGCAAGAAGGAATGGCCGTAATAATTAGGTCTTATCTGTATTGAGCTCAAGGTAGTTATGTTTGCACCAGTCTACAAAAGTATCCATCTGTTGAAGGTAGTGACTGTCTTGATCGTTGGAAATAAGTCTTGTCAGTACTGTGTCGCATATTTGTCAATGATGGATAGTGTGGTCTACAGTCCGAGGTATATATTGAGAAGAGGAAAGGGGATAGGACAGTTCGCTGAGGAGCGCCAGTATTGGTTTTAATTTTGTCAGATGTGATAGAGGGGCTGATTTGTACAATTTGTGGTCGGGAGGTGAGATAAGCGTCCAGAGGATAATAGAGGGCATTAAGTTGTATGAAAGCAATTTATCACATAGTATATGGGATTGTATGGTGCCAAAGTCCACATTATTTTACATGATTTCGCATGCTCAGTTTGGTTAGAATTGGACCCTGCACTGAAAGGGTTGGTAAATAATTTTCCTTTCAACAAGTGAATATGCCAGGCAAAGGAGATGAATAGAAAAATCATGTACATTAGCCCTTTCAATGCTAAGGACATCAAAATATCCAAGATATGCCTGTTCTTATACCAGATTTCAGTGGACTGACATATGTAAGTCAACTGAAATCGGATTAATCTGGTATAACAACTTGTACATTTTCAAGATTTTGCATACTTCAGTTGGGTTAGAATTAGACCTCGCAGTGAAAGGGTTATGACAGCGAGGACTATCTTGGTATCTGACATGCACTGAAATCAAACCAACCTTATCTGGCTTCATCCAATCCTTCAGATTATTGATGGCATCGATCACATCGGAAACGCAAATTGTAACTTCCAAAACTTGTGCCTCAAATTTGCACTGGGAGAGATGAAAAGGAAAATAATGAAAGAATATACATTATATGATATATTTCAATCGGATTTGAAAAAACAAAAAAATTACTGTGGCTCTAAAAGTACATTGACTGTATAAATGCTTGTCTATAATTTCCATTATGTGTCCAGACCTCTCTTATTACAAGATAACTGTTTTCTGAGAGACCATTGTTGTCATTCGTTTACATGCCAAGTTACACACCACAAATTGTAAAGAGAAGAACTAACAAAGTTTCTAATTGATAACTCTTTGTATTTCAATATATAGATAATGTATCACACTTATGAAATCATACTCCACATTCATTTCATTTCTGAAAATGTTTATATTAAAAAATATGCGAGTAGAAGATGATAACTCTAAAAGTTATAAATCAATGCTCATGTTCCCGACACAGGAGATTGATGTTATTCCCAAGAAAAATAACTCTGACCAAGCCCCCGAAAAATTCTTAGTGCAATCATTTAATAAAAAGAACAAATATTTACAATATTCACATTTTAACATTAGCAGGAAAGTTGAAAATAAATATAAAAATATACTTCAGTACAGAAACAGTTTTAAAGCACTACCTTGTGCAAATCTTTGTACAGGCAATCGGAAATTTTGTCTTCATTTTCTTTGAGTAAATTGAGAACGGCTTGAAGCTGGGATCTTCTCCACTCCTCTGTCCTCGTCTTTCCACTGTTGAACGAGTCCCTCAGCTGTTTTACTATCTTTGATGAGAAATTTAAAAAACCCAAAAGATAATACAAATATGTGTTTCTTTGGCTTCATTGAAAGAACACTAATAACTAACACTCCACTCTAAAAGAAGAAAAAAAGAGATATCTATATGTGTGTTATGAAGCCTCTTTCAAATCTATTGTGGTATTGGTTGTTGCCTGTTTAAAGCCCTGTTAAACACAGGATTTGATAAAAAGTCTTTGTCCATTTTCAAGGTTTTTCACACAATTGCAGTGCCCGGTATAGAGGCACAGTGGTCAAACTGGAATTACCGCAGCATAGAAACTGGAGGGATTGAGCTTGATTTCTGATTTCTTCCTACCAACAGCACTTCTTTTTCTTCGGGTGCAGAAATCTTTTATTCCAATTGCATCACTCTACCCAGGTGTAAATATGTAATGAACTACACTTTGGGTTGGGGAAAGTCTGGGATACACCAGTATCCCATCTAGAGGATGGAAGGGAAGCTATGGCTCTATTATAGATTGTAGGATCTAAAGGACTTACTTGATAACAAGACTTAATCCATCTATCCTTCAAATTTGTCTTTTATCTATCATCCAACCATCTCTATCCATCCATCCGTATATCAATCTCTCTATCCATCCATAAATTTGTCTGTCTATCCATCCATCCCTCAATACATTCATTAATCTGTCTGTCTACCTACCCATTCAACTATCTAGCAAAAAACTGCTTTATATAGATAGGTCTAGCTCTAGCTAGAGATCCTTTGAGAGAAAACTAATATAAACAGAAAGAGAAATGCTGAAATGCAAATGGATAGATGATGAGAGGAAAAATATCAGAATACAGAGACAAACATCTAAACAAGATGGAAATGGAAAAAAACAAGCAATTGAAAATAAGCTTGAAAATATGTTTTCCCCAAAACGGAATGACCCAGAGTCTAAAATAGACGTTTATTATCTAGAGTCTAGACTAAGAATCTGCCTACCTTTTCAAACTGACCCATCTCTTCAAATGATGATGTGTTGCGCTTTGTCACACAAGATTTGACCAAGACTGAAGTTAGGCTGCTCTCTAATTATTCCACGCGAATCTCTGACACAGGCGATTTAGAGCGAATCAATCGGCGACAGACCTTCGTATAGCTATATGCAGCAGCTGACTAGTCTAAGCGAATTAAGTAAGACCGACAGAAAAAACAAACTGTGATCAAGTGCGGCTGTAGGGACAAAGGTCAGGGTCAAAGGTATCGTTGAACAGGAAGTAAACATTGCTTTGCGCCATCTATGCTATCAATAGTATTTTTCAGAGTTACCTCTTCTTTACAATTCTCATGGGTCTGTTTATATTCACCATGGCTACAGCTTTCACGCTGAGCTTGACAGCGCAGCTGTCCGCTGAAAACATTACTAAAGGCCGACTTCACATGTTATAGCAGATCGATAGAGTCGAAGCAGGGTGAAATAAAAGCTCAAAGAAATTAATTCCCAACCTTTCCTGTTAGAACTAATTGTTATCGTCTGCAATTAAATGAAAATAATTTTTGAAAGTATTTCAATAGTATCATTATGCAATTATTTAAGTTAATTAGACTTCTGTCCCTGCTTGATATACTGTTCTGTTTAATAGAGCGGTCGGCAAAGAAAAAAAGGAAACATACAGAGTATTAAATTGAAAAAAAAGAGTATGCAATTTGAAATTTTGAGCAAAATCGAAAGATGAGGAAAAGACTTGACAAGAAAAATGTTTCTTCAAAAACACTGAGTGAGTGAAGGAGTAATCGAAAAAAAGTAAAAACATTTGCATAGCAATCATAAGAAAAACGTCAGCTGATTCGGATGGGAGATAGATAGATAGATAGATATAGATGGAGAGAGAGAGAGAGAGAGAGAGAGAGAGAGAGAGAGAGAGAGAGAGAGAGAGAGAGAGAGAGAGAGAGAGA
>JAUEKZ010196455.1:0-11704 GCA_031471865.1 Melibe leonina | reverse complement strand
GAGGAGGGATGTGATTGGAGGGTACTTTCGCAGCATTATAAGGTTATGGAACAGCTTGCCTACAACCGCAAAAATCATGAATGATATTGAAGTCTTAAAATATGCTTAATCGTAATATAACGTTAACCCTTTCACAGCGAGGTCTGATTCTAACCCGACTGAAATATTATGCAATATCTTGAAAATGTACGAGTTCTTATAGCAGATAAATCAGATTTCAGTATGGTATGTCAGTTCAGTGGAAATTTGATTTATCTGGTATAAGAACAACAGGCAAATTTGGAAAACTTTGGTGTCTTTAGCAGTGAGGGGGTTAAGAAAGACACTATTTTATATGAGTTATTGAATTGAATTAAAGAAGAAAAAAATAAGTACACTAAGTCTGACATCGACCAAAGGGTTAAAATAATCCATGAGAGATCGTTGGCATACAGATGGACTTGTCACTACAGTGTAGATAAAAGTCTATTCATCATCTTCATCATCTTTATCATCGTCATCATCATCATCATCATCATCATCATCATCATCTTCATCATCGTCATCATCGTCATCATCATCATCATCATCATCATCATCATCATCATCATCATCATCATCATCACCATCATCATCATAGCCTTCCACCCCTGGCAGGACATAGGCCACAGACAAGCTCCTTCCATTTAACTCTATCCTGGGCCATCTTTCCTAACTCTTTCCAGTTGAGTTTCATCCCTTTCATGTCCCTTTCCTTCCACACACCTCTGCCATGTCTCCCATGATCTACCCCTGCCTCGCACTCCCTGTGGGCTCCAGCTCTATTACTATAGAAATAATGACCGGTAATGGCAAAATATTCACTAAACCCGCGAGGTGAATATTTTCCTATTCTATGTCATTATTTCTATTATTCTAACATGCCGTAATGGTCGATCTAAGATCTAATCAACTTGAAATACAAAATAAAGATGAAACATATACAAATAAGAATTTACCAAAAAAAAAAATAAAATAAATAAATACATGTTAGTTTTCTCAAGGAATCGAGTCGTCAGCATAATTTATCCTCTTAGCAAAGTGGCGAGGAAGTTGAAGGTCAGCGGTCATTATAATATTATGCAAAACTTTTGACCGCTGATCTGAGTGAGTAATGCTACATAGGGAGGCCATGTTCTATCTAGTGTTGACCCATGCCTCTGTGTGTTTGCCGCCACCAGGGGATCACGTGGTGTCTATCTCCACTAACAGCCCCCAACTACGTGCTCTGGCCAGACGCCTGTCCGACGGAGGCGCCAATCGGACGCCCCCTTTACACGCCCCTGCCGCCACAGCCTACGCTCCTGCCCCTACACTACCCAACGGTCAAGCCACATCCCAAGGACTGTCCACCGGTTGCGATCACACCCTGGACACGGCCTACAACAGAGCCCAAGAAGAAATACGGCACGAGAGAGGTGTGTGTGTGTGTTATGTGTGTGTGTGTATGTGTGTGTGTGTGTCTATGTGTACATATGTGTATATATATATGTGTATATATGTGTGTGTCTCTGTGTATATATGTGTATATAAGTGTATGTATATATATGTACATATTATGTATATATATGTATATATATGTGTGTATATATGTGTGTTTCTATGCGTATATTATGTGTATATATGTGTGTGTATGTGTATATATATATTTGTATGTATATATATATGGTTGTGTCTTTGTGTGTGTATATACGTGTGTATGTGTGTATATATGTGTATGAAGTCTTTGATGCGTATATATGTGTATATATGTTTGTGTCTTTGTGTGTGTATATACGTGTGTATGTGTGTATGTGTGTATATATGTATATGAAGTCTTTGATGTGTGTATATATATATATATATATACATGTGTGTGTGTCTTTGTGTGTGTTGCCAGAGAGGAGTTTCCGCTATGACAAGTCCAAGCCCTGTCCCAGTGTGCGAGGTCTCATAAGTCGTTTCACCCCCACGGAGGAAGCGCCCCTCCTACAGTCTGCGCCCCTCTCTACGCCCCTCACAGTGCCCGACAACGCACCAGCGCCCATTGTGCCTATAGGGGGCACCCAGTCGCCCACAGGTACCATCTCCACGCCCCCAGAGGCGCCAACACAGAACTGTGTCTTGTCTCACCTCGAGTCCACTTCCATATCTCCGACTGGACAGAATAGTCGTGAGTATTGGTGGCGGTGGTCGTGGTGGTGGTGGTGATGGTGATGGTGGTGCTGGTAGTTGTGGGGATGGTGGTGGTGATGGTTGTGGTGGTGGTGCTTGAGGTGGTGATGGTGGTGCTTGTGGTGGTGGTGATGGTGGTGGTGATGGTGGTGGGGATGGTGGTGGTGGTGCTTGTGGTGGTGATGGTGGTAGTGGTGGTGATGGTGGTGGTGGTGGATGATGGTGGTGGTGGTGATGGTGGTGGTGATGGTGGTGGTTGTGGGGATGGTGATGGTGATTGTTGTGGTGATGGTGGTGGTGATGGTGGTAGTGGTGGTGATGGTGGTGGTGATGGTGGTGGTGGTTGTGGGGATGGTGGTTGTGATTGTGGTGGTGATGCTGGTGGTGATGGCGGTGGTGGTGGTGGGGATGGTGATGGTGATGGCGGTGGTGGTGGTGGGGATGATGATGGTGATGGTTGTGGGGATGGTGGTGGTGATTGTGGTGGTGATGGTGGTGGTGATGGTGGTAGTGGTGGTGATGGTGGTGGTGATGGTGGTGGTGGTGGTGGTGGGGATGGTGATGGTGATGGTTGTGATAGAGATCGTGATGTTGGTTGTTGTAGGGGTGATGATGGTTGTGATGTTTTTGGTGGTTGTGTGTGGTATTTATACTAGTGGTAGTAGAAGTAGTAGTAGCAGTACTAGTAGCAGTAGTAGTAATAGTAGTAATAGTAGTAGTAGTAATACAAGTAGTATTGGTAGTAGTAGTAATAGTAATAGTAGTAATATAAGTAGTATTGGTAGTAGTAGTAATAGTAATAGTAGTAATATAAGTAGTATTGGTAGTAGTAATAGTAGTAGTAGTAGTAGTAATATTAGTAGTAGTAATATAAGTAGTATTGGTAGTAGTAGTAATAGTAGTAGTAGTAGTAGTAATATTAGTAGTAGTAATATAAATAGTATTGGTAGTAGAAGTAATAGTAGTAGTAGTGATATACGTAGTATTGGTAGTAGTAGTAGTAGCAGTAGTAGTAGTAGAGTAGTATAAGATGAAGAAGTAGAAGAAAATAAAGAAGAAGATGATCATTGTGATGATGATGAAGCCCCCTCTCTCTCTCTTTCTCTCTCTCTGTCTCTATCTATCGTTCTCTGTCTCTCTGTCTCTCTCTGTCTCTATCTATCGTTCTCTGTCTCTCTGTCTCTCTCTCTGTCTCTCCCTCTGTCTCTTTCTGCCTCTCTCTGTCTCTTTCTGTCTCTCTCTCTCTGTCTCTCTCTGTCTCTCTCTCGATCTCTCTCTGTCTCTCTCTCTGTCTCTCTCTCTGTCACTCTTTCTCTGTCTCTCAATTTCTCCCCCTCTCTATCACCCCAAGGCCTCGTCTTTCTATCAGCCTGTCCTGTTAATGCAGCATGGTATATTTATCTGTATTTCTTTCTCTCAATAACCAATCAATAAATCGATAATTTGTTTATGTGTATATTCAATGGACCCACCAGATTTATAGAAGGCAATGTTTTCTCTTATGGTCAATGGTCCGTTTTTCTTCATTTTCCCTCCCCTCCCCCCCCCCCTCCCCCCGCAAAAGAATCTAAGGAGTCGAAGGAAAAACAATGTGTCATAGATCCTCCTTGGAAATCCCCGTATTCCGAGAATCAGAACAATACCAAGAAAACCCCAACTACTAAAAATAACTTAGGGCAAAAACGTGATAGCAAAGGTAGTCAAGGTTGGAGGGAGAGAGTGAGGGAGATTTTACGGGATGGAAACGGAGACGAAGAAGAAGTGGACGCGAAGAGCGAGGGTCAGGGTCTGGAGGAGCAGCACATCAGCTCGATGGCCATTGACCAGACGGAGATTGACCGCTTACTGACTGAGAGCAAGGCCCGGAGAAGGTCCAAGAGAAGCAACAATTCCCTACGACTGGACCTCACCACTTTGCAGGCAGATATTCTGGTGGATGTGGGAATTCCCGGACACCGTGTGTTCCAAGAAGACGACCAAGAAGGCAGCGTGAATCAGTGGAGACTTCCGGTGGGAAATGAATTGATGAAACTACAAGGAGCGGGTGAGGAACATAGAGAAGACGCGCCAGAAAAAAGAAAAAGAGTACAAGAAAAGGAAAAAGAAGAAGGAGGAGAAGAAGAAGAAGAACAACAACAACAACAAGAAGAACAAGAAGAACAAGAAGAAGAAGGAGAACAACAACAACAACAACAAGACGAAGGAGAAGAACAAGAAGAACAAGAAGAGGAGGAAATAGAAGAAGAACAGCAAGAGGAAAAGGAGGAAGAAGAAAAAGAGGAAGAGGAAGAAGGAGGCGGGGAAAAAAATATAGAACAAAACAACCAAGAAGAAGAAGAAGCCATTGTCGAGGACGGGTACGACCTTGACCTTGAAAGTGGCGACACCGGAAATGAGATGGACAACTTGAAGGGGAACAACACGTACTCTCGTGACAGGCCCAAGACCAACGTACTAAACAGAACCCAAGCCTCCTCTCGGGTCAAACGAACGACGACCACACGTCAGCTGGCAAAAGCTCCTCGAGGAGGGCACAGGGAACTCCTGAAATCCGTCATCGCAAACAAGTTCTCCCTGGAAGAGAACGGCAAATCACTCAAAGACTTTAGTGTAGAAAGTTCCAGAAAAGCAGTTCTGACCATCAAAATCCCGTGCGGGGGGAATCAACAGATACAGTTTGACCGGAGCAAAAGATCTGTGTCTATCGGAGGGGAGGCTCGGGGTGTGTCGTCCACTCATAAATCCCTGAGTCAAGGGGAGAGAATCGCCATGTACAAGGAAGACAGGAGACGGCAGCTGGCCTACGTGTCGTCGCGGCTGGGGATGCAGCTGTCCCAGCACGGTCTGTCCTCCACCGGAAATGTCGGTGCCGAAGGTCGCGCGTGTCACATCCTGCCCAGCCAATCGGGGTCCGACCAGACAAGGGGGAGACACGGGGCAGGCAAGGTTGGCACACACGGAGACAACTCGTGCAGGAGGTCGTCGGACTCGTGTCGGGTCAACATCGCCATCCGTACCCCGGCCGACGTCCGGGTGAGGAAGAACTCGGTGCCCGTACGGCTGCCGGACTACAGCGGGTCTGTCTCGGCGCCCTCGGTCAAGGAGCAGCAGCAGGTCAATGATAAAGGGTTCAAGGATCAGAGGTCGAGGGCAGCCAACCTTCACAGCAGCAAGGAACACATGCCCAAATACATCGCGTGGACAGAGAAAGCGCCTTTAAAGCCGAGACAGCCAGACTCGTATGAGATCTCCAGGAGCCGTGGTTCAGGAAGGAGAGCAGGGCACACGTCCCCAGTGCCTTGGGGGTTCAAATCCTTCACCGACCTCCACAAATTCAAACAACGTCAAGGCATCGCTGCAATCAAATCCAGCCCCAGCAGCGTCACTGAAAACAACCCCAAGAAGAAAATCACCACTGACGTCGTGGTGAAGACGAATCTGGAAGCCTCTACGCCCAAACCCAACACTCATAGAGGGATCCGAATCAACTCTTTCAAAGAAAGGCAGGAGAAAACCGGTAGCAAAGTTTCACCCGGGCAGACAGTTTCCCCGTGTGCGGAGAGAAAGAATTCGGATGTTGCAAACGACGAGGCAGAGATAGGACAGCCCCAGTCAGGCCCCCACGATGACCTCCCCTTGACCAAATCCGTCCTCAGGCAGATCTTCTCTCACCACTACGCCGACGACGCCATTCGGGCACTGGAGAAGGAAAGGTCATACCTGCTGGGGCACAGGACCTTGACCTTTCCCCTGGCTGATCAAGACCACGACGGGGCGACCTCGCAGAAAAATTCCGTGGAGAAAAACACCTCCATGAGCAACAAGACCACATCGATCGGGCCGATGACGGATGATCAAACCGAGATAGACGAGTATTCCGTGTTTGAAGTTGGAAATACCGTCGGGGACTCGGTGATGAATGAGGGAGAAAAGTTTCTTGAGGGGGACGAAAGCAGCGGCAAAATCATCGAACAGTCTTCCAACGCCGTGTTGTCGTCTGGGATAGATCCTGGTCACGTGAACCACGCGGGGGATGACGGCACTGTGCGCCCGGACAGAAAGAAAAATGCGTGTCTGGCAACATTGACACACGACGCGAGAACAGCGGAGGCTTCGGACCTGCCACCAACAAAATTCATAACAACAGCGGCAGTAGCAGCGCCAGTGGGAGTGAGAAAACGGGTGTCCATACCAGAGGATATGGCGTCACAGTCCAGGGCTTACAGACGGGAGGTGATCAAGAAGGAGGAGGAGGAGACCTGGGCCCGATTCCAGAGATACATGTCCAAGAAGAGAGCGTCCTGCGAGCTGGAGTGGGAGGAGCAGGAATTGGCGGAGGGGACACGCCCACAACGTCACGGCAAATCCAGATCGCCTGGCTGTGACTCTCCCGGTCGTGAGCGCAAGAAACTTCCTTCACACCTCCGATCGAAACACGGCGAAATGGCGACGAGGCACGAAGAAGACGGGGTGGTGAGGGTGGAGGTGTGGAATCCTTCGACTCCACCAGGGACTCCCAGTCACGGGGAGAGCAGAGATGCCGTGGTGGGAGGCACCCCGTGCCACGAGTCGGGCAGGGAGAGAGCCAGGAGTAGAGAAACGGTTGCCGTCCTCGCGGGATCACAGACCAGACCGCGGAGATCTTCGGGTCTTCTGGATTTGATCAAAGTCACGGACGGTACACACCAGCTGACCCAGCGACAAGGCACCGACTCGTTATGCGTCCTGATTCCCGACAAGGTGCGTCGTTGCTGCTTCACTCCTATGGTGTGCGTGCCTCTGGAACAAGGGGAGGACAAGGGCGGACGGGAGACGTATCAGAAAACCCCGAACCCCACCACCCCAAACACGACGCCCGCTGAACAAATCCACGATTCGAACCCTGGGGCTGTCGGAAGGGAACAGATTGAACCAACCACCGATCCAGATCATTTGGAAAGCGATTACTTGTCTGGAGATCCGGGCTCGAAATTATTTTTACCCGATCAAACTAGGATTGAAAACATCACTACGGAACGTGACAATGTTTTCGACGGTGCGAGGCCTTTTCATGACGTGGGGGTGAGAGGGCCGGACAATAGAACTAAAGCAACAACCTCGGCAGTTGAAAGACGGGGCTACGAGGATGCCGAGACCTCCCCACACTTCAAGGCCACCCAGCAAAGGCCACCCAGGACCGGGGAATGGTGCCGCAGATCTCCCTCACCGACTCGCGCCCAGACCCGGACCGTGACCGGCAAGTCCCTCTTAAATCGCAAAGTGCCCAGCATCGCGTCCGCCACTCCACGCAGCCCCGACACGAGCGTGGATCAATACACAACGCGTGCCATACAACGGAAGGTGTTTGACTTTGTCGGGGATGAAACCTGTGCCCAGGAGGTTGAGGCGGATCTGGAAAGTTCCTCAGCCTCCTCCAATCACCAAAATCAGAGAAGCAGCCGTGCGGCATATACGAGCCCAGGGTCTGCCCGGACACGACACGACCCGCCCGTCCTGCGTCATTCTGCGTGGGGACCAAAATGTGCCGGGACCGTGGATTCCCTCTCCTTGTCTTCCACGTACGATGTCGGCGGTCGTCAATACTTTCCACACGTGCAGCCCCAACATGAGGAACCTGTCCGTCAAATCGTCACTCCAAGCACAGCGACAGTTCCGTGCCTGAAAGCAGAGATGAACGTCCTGGCTTCGAGTTCAGACTCAGACGATGAGGAGGAAATCTCCCCCGGTCTCCACATGGGGACCATGACGGACAATGACCTGTCCTCCCTCCTCACCGTCAGTCCGCAGAAAGACGTGACCTATGACCACAAGTACCACGGCAACGATTTACTGTCGCCAATTGGGTACAGCGAGAAAAAACCCATCCCTAAATCGCTAAAGAATGATGATGATGATGATGATGATGATGATGATGATAATGATGATGAAAGACTGCAGGCTTCTCTACACAATCGTGGGGACGACTTCCCAGACCTGGTAGCGGATATCTCCGCGAGAAATTGCTGTTTCGGGCAGTGGGCAACGTCTGAGACACAAACCACCCAACCCATTCCTCACTGTGCCGGGCGGATTGAAGCCTTGAACTCATTGAGCGAGGTGTACACCGCACACAGCGCCGACACAGACACAGCTTGTAGAGACGTGCAGAGTGTGTTGGAAGACCTTCACCCGAATGAAGTCATCGGCAAATCCGGCAAAAGTATCCTACCCGATGACACGCAGCTCGGAGAAACAGCCGCTGTAAAAAACAACCTTTCCGCCACCGCGTCGGACGTTTCACTTTCGCTGTCATGCGCACACTCTAATTCCGGTAATTATGAGCAGAGCAAGTCCATCAAGGATTGCACCGGTGACAGTATAGCGAACAGTCTATCGGACACGATGGACCGCCTGCACACCATGAGCAGAGTAGCAGAGAGAAGAGCTGACGGTTTCCACCAATCCTCGAGGACTTCCGGTTGGTGTGAAGACCAATCCAAGGGTAAAAATCCCCATCCACTCACTGTGGGTGGGCAGAAGGCGGCGGGAAATGTGTGGGAGTTGAACCCAGTACCTGACTGCAGTCTGCTGTACAATTCTCCTCCTTTGCGATCCCAGGCCATGTTTGTCGAGCTAGACGGGAACTGCGACACTTGTGACATTCTTGACCCAAAAACAGTCCATGGCCAAAAGGAAGAACTTACTCCGTGGTTTGATGAGGAGGATGAAGATGAAGATGATGATGATGATGATGATGATGATGTCATGCCAGATTTAAAAAAGCAAAATGCAACATTTGACGGTAGACCCCTGTCCAAACCGTCATTCACCGAATTGGAGGACGACACGGTACCTGCAGGGGACACAGGTAATTCTGTTCAAGCAAGGCGTGGTCTGCAACAAATTCACACACAGTCAGCAGGATTGCAGGGACGGTGGACACAAAGCGCTGCATGCCCCACAAACCCCGCGGCGGCGGCAACTCATACAACAGACACGACCAGTAGAGAGAATAGCAAGACTTACAATTTGCCCGAGACTTTCCACGAACCAGCTCTTGAATCGGCCACAACAAACATCAAAGAAGTCGTATGTGAAAAGCAGAAAGAGTCTCAACCCGTTTACCGTGACCAATCAGACACAATGCAGGTCCTCGATGGAGCTTTAGTCGATAGGTTCTTAGAGGAGACAACCGATAGAATTAAAGTCGACGATGACAATAAATCGCTGGTGAGCACAAGATTCGCCAAAGAAAGCCCCATGACCTTCCGTAAATCCAAACGGTTGAGAGTCGCAGGGAAAATTGCCGAGAAAATCAAAAACTTTTTGAGCATGTCCAAATCCCGTTCCCGTTCTTCTTCACCGGACACGGCCGTGGTCGAGTCAGCGTCCGTGTTCAGCGGCGCCAATTCCGGACAGCTTACCTCGAACAGTGCGATCTCCGACACGATGGTCAAGTGTGGCTTGACCACCAGCTCCAGCCCCCTGGACGTGGCGGGGGAGGGGCAGGGGAAGGGGCAGGGGGAGGACTGCAACCAGCAACACCGTGCCACAGTGACGCCACCTGCCCCGGGCGGTAGTGAGGATCCCAACGTTCAACTGTCTTCCAACGGCGTGCAGAGATTTATCGACGTCTTCGAGAAGCAGTCGGGCAGGAAGTTCCCCAGCTCTCTGAAAAAGTCAAAATCGGACGCAGGAAGCAACCACAGCATCGCCAACTCCCACCCCTGGCACAGGCCGGATGCAGACGTCGAGAAAACTGCCTTCAAAAGACGTTTTTCTTTCGTAGGTGGTGCCGATGTCCTCAATGATATGACCGTGGATACCGGTACCAGCAAGACTCGAGACGGCGTCACTGTGCCGCCAGGGAATTCGACCTTTCCATCTCCATCTTGTGACCCCGCCATGACGGCAGAAGAGGTCAGAGCGCACAACCCCGATCCTACACCGGGGGTTGTGACAGCACACGGAGACGACCCGCTCGGGGCTCATAATAAGACGACGTCGTCAGAACATGAGGACAAGTCAGAACAGCCGGGCCAGCACCCGGTGAGCCGTGAGCATTC
The DNA here is from genome assembly GCA_031471865.1 of Melibe leonina. Lineage (NCBI taxonomy): Eukaryota > Metazoa > Mollusca > Gastropoda > Nudibranchia > Dendronotidae > Melibe > Melibe leonina. The sequence goes on along the minus strand of JAUEKZ010196455.1, from coordinate 1,487 downwards.
GGCCACGCCATGGCCCGACGTCACCAAATTGCAGGATACCTGCGACACTTTCTCCCTCAACTCTATGCCTTCCATCGCAGACTTCTTTCAAACTGCAAAAAAAGAAAGGTGCTCCGTGGAAATACCGGATTTTCCCCTACCCGGAGAAATTACCGATGTGCACGGGTCAAAGTTGATCGCTGACACCAAATCTCAAAGAAATCACCATCGACGCGGACGTGTCGCCGAGGGGAAAAGTCACAACAGACACACGGCTACCTCCCCCACCGATGGCGGTGTGGATGGGGACGAGGGCGATTGTAACACCTGGTCAGCTGTAACCGTTGCTCCTTCCAACGCCATGGTCCCATCCAGACACTCCACGCCCGCTGTCCGCACCCACGACCCCACCACACCCACCTCCAAATCCGTCACCGCCGACAACCAAGCGTTATGGTCCACTGTGGAGGTTGACTACGAGGGCAACACACGACCATGCCCATCCGACTCCCCCACGGGCAATGAGGATCCGGGTGAAGACGTTGGCGGCAGGCTGTACCCGTCCCCAGGCCTCCACCAGGAATCTAACCTGCGGTACGAGGAGACTGCCACCACGTCATGGTCAAGCTCCGCCCACCAGGCCTCCTTGTCCAATCAGCTCCTGCCTTTCGAACCGTCCAAAAACGATCGACCCAAGGACAAAACACGCCGGTCCTTCTCCCGCAGCCGAAGAGAGGACAAAACTCTGGCCCCGACCCAAGCCATTGCCAGTGACGAGGAGGACACATACGACCTCGACCTCTCACAGGACAGCTTCAACTACATCTTCATGGAGAACGTCATGTATCTGAGAGAGGAGCGGGTATGCGCTGGTGGTGCTGCTGGTGGTGGTAGTGCTGGTGGAGGTGAAGGCAAACGATACCATCATAACACAGCTGCCTCGCCCGATTCCGCCCAGTTCAGAACACATCGGACACCAAAGAAGGCCAGAAAAAAATCTCAGAACGGGCACATCGTTTCCAAATCTCCTGGGAGGTAAGCCCGCCCTTCAGCACGATGTGCATAGATGTATGTGTATGTGTGCGTGTGTGTGTGTGTGCGTATGAGCACTGACTTCAATAATTGCATGAGTATTGGATATTGTGTTATCCGCATGTGTGTAGTAGATTTTGCACCCTTTGTGTGTTGTGTGTTTTCAGGTTTGTTTGCTGCACTTACGCATTCCGGTGAACCAGGCAGCGATACTGTGTCTGTGTGTCTGTGTGTCTCTGTGTGTCTCTATGTGTCTGTGTCTCTGTGTCTCTGTCTGTCTGTGTGTCTGTGACACATTTCTGATATGCACCAAATGTTTTGTGTGAAAAGTCTGGTCGTATCGAGCTGTGCGGCACTCTGGCCATTTGTCTATAGCTATCAGTCTCCCTGACATACACCGGTATGTATGTATGTATGTATGTATGTATGTATGTATGTATGTATGTATGTATGTATGTATGTATGTATGTATGTAT